>CM044965.1:13832681-13864875 GCA_024516035.1 Bactericera cockerelli | reverse complement strand
TCCATCCTTCCTCTCTATTTCTGCCCTCTCTTTTCCATCACTCTTTTTCGAACCTATTCCTTTCTCTCTCTCTCTCTCTCTCTTTCTCTCTCTCTTTCTTTCTCATCTCTCGCTCTCGCTCTCTTTATCGACTATCCTTCTCTATATTTCTCTCTAGGTATATTCCTTCCTCAAATACTTTTGAGGGATAGTGTGTGAGAGAGAGAGAGAGAAAAAGAAAGAGAGAGTGAGTGTTGGAAATATGATGAAAGAGGAGAAGAAGGAATATTAAAAAAAATCGATTGAGAGAGAGAGGGGGAGAGAGGAAAGGGGGGAAAAAGAGAGAGGGGAGAGGAGACAGAGGATAGGGAGGATAGAGAGGGGAGAGAGAGGGCAGAAAGAGGAGAGAGTGAGAGAGAGGGCAGAAAGAGGGGAGAGGAGAGAGTGAGAGAGAGAGAAAGAGATATTTATAAATAGAAATAGAGTGAGCGGAGAGAGAGACACAGAAATGTAGTACACAGGGAGAAAAAGTGGAGAGGAGCTATAAGAGAAATAGGGGAGAGAAAAATAAGGTAGGCGGTATATAAAGGGGAGGGAGATAAGGGAGGAAGAGTGGAGAGGAGCTAGAAGAAGGGGAGGGAGGCAATAGTCGGGGGAGGTACGTGTTGCTTTGATCTGGCAAAACAACATACGTTATTGTGGTGCCCGACCACAAGACTAAAGAGGAACTGAAGATGTGTAGTACAATTAGTACATATTACATGTAGATAATAGAAATTACAATACCACAGGACTACAGAGGAACCCAGAGGAACTGAAGATGTGTAGTAGATATTACATATAGATAATAGAAATTACAATATGCTACAGCCTAAATTAATCAAGCGAAACGGTTGTTTCGCGAGAGAACGCCTCCCAGAAACTACAGAGCTTAATTGCTTATATAACAGTAAATATAGTTTGTTAACCAAGAAAATCCGAGAAATTTCTAATATTAGAAGTATTGTGTTCGTCTTTGTAAAAAATACTCTTTTTTAGCCCCGATTTCAATTTACTTCATTATTCTGGGCATTTCATTACCCTTGGTTTTTTTTTATTAATAAATTTGACATGATCCTTCTGATAAAATGTGATGTTTGAATTGTGTAGCCCAATCTAGTAAAGGATAAAATTCTTTAAAATCCAAATTTAAGTTTAAAGAGTGAAAAGAAACTGATCAGAAGAATGTTGATTTTAGCGATATAAACAGGTACCACAGTGGTGAATGGGCTAAAAGCGATAAATTGGCGGGAGCGTACTGCACTGTTTCGTATACCTCGCGAGGTTTTTAAAAAATAATTTGGCATCTCGTTGTAGCACCTAATTAAATTACGACCTAATAATATTTACAACAATATGTTGAAATATGTTGGGCTCTAATACGCGGAGAATTTACGGTCCTTTAATACATGTGAGGGGGAGGGGGGGAGGAGTGGGGCGAACGTGGGTGGGAGTTATTGTAGTCATGAGTAGGCCCTACAGGGTCGAACAACAGATTTCATTGTGAATTAAGGGGAAAGTGAGGAAATTCATGGTTCGCCCAAAATTGCTTGTGTGACTGTGTCGACCTTTTCCATAGACTGATTCAGCACAAAGACAACACAACATTATTCGATCCGTAGACCAAAAAGCGAAATTCGTATGGATTAGACATCAAGATATCAATGTCTAAAAAATCGGAAGTTTTATTTCCTCCATCTCTTTCTCTTCAAATACTCTGTAAATATGAAATGTGATATTTTTCATAATATAATGTGGATCATAATAATTTTAATGTGATGTCAGTTGTCAACTGTCTCTCAACTCTCCCTGCTAAAGAATTGAGACTCGATCTTTACACGAGTCCACCTTTCCGCCAAGCTACTGATATTGGTTCACCCTGTCGAAATGGAAAATACACTGCCAATTATGGGCACAATACTTCCTCATGTTTGGTTCACATTGTATACACGTTACAATTTTGAGATTTTATATTAAATCACTTGTATCTTCGAAACTGCTTAACCGATTTTCTTCAATTTTGTTTTAAAAAACCGTTTTTTCTACATTATACATTATAAAATTGTATCGACAAGTCGTATAGACCTCATTTTTGCACTTCTTTGTCCAAAGTTTGGATTTTCTTAAATATCAGAGCTCAATCATATTTTATGTATAATTTTTTATGTAAATGCAGTATTTAAAACACTAGTACTTCTACATTAAAAGAAATTCAAAATCGGGTGTACTGTTCACGAGATATAAGCGTATTAAGTAAAAAGTTACAGGTAAGGCGCATGGTCTTTATCTCCAAGAACCGCTAGTGCGATGTGTACAAAATTTCGTTGAAATCCGTTCAGGTTTTTACCAGACAAACACAAAACCAAAGTTGATCAGGAGGTTACGAAACGTCCACAATACTTCTAGTAGTAGAAATAAATCGGAAGTAATTGCTCATAATATAGCAATCCAGATTTTCTGCCATAACTAGTGTAGGAGCGTGCATAATTGCATATACTTTGTAATTACGGCACACGTGTGTTTGCCAGCATAACATGTTTAATAAATTAAATATTTTATTGTATGCAAATAATCTTGGTGTAGTAGTGGGAATAAAAGCAGCTAGTACACGAGTGGTCTTGCTGGGCTGTACACGAGTTAGGGCCCGAGGCATGGCTCTGGGTCTATTTTTCCTAACCCTACTCTACCCGATTAGGAATTGCCGTCCATTGTTTCATAATTATAAATACATATGGCACATAATATTATATGTATATGTCATATAATTCTATTATTTATCATTTAGGTAATAACTGTAAAAAGCATTATGCAGCATTATCATGCACCAAAAATAATGATTTTTATTATTTTATTTTTAAAAATACATATCTGCCTAAATTTTATTTTCTATTTTTGCTTGCAATGGTTGTTTCTCCACCAATTATATTCCTGTCCTTTTTTATAGGCTTGAAAACTTTTTGAACATCCTGTTTCATATGTAGTTCGAGAGAGAAAAGCACATTGCAATAATTGTTTTTTTAGCAATCTTGGCTACAGCCGGGAGATGATGGTCTCTATCCAACTTTAGTTGAAAAGTTGGCTCGTTTTGAACCACAGATTTCTGTGTGCGATCAAGCATCCTGAGAACTTGGGCTTTTTGTTTATAAAGCCATTAAACCCCTGGGAATGTACAAGCTAGCCTTGTTTGTTAGGGTTAGCTATTCTCTCCTCTGTTCATAGTCCTCTGGCGAGACAATTCGCCTGTTTCAGGATCACAACTTTTAGAGCACACTGTGTTCGTGGAAACGCTATGAAGATAACAAAGTTCCCGCGGCATTCATTTCATAATGAAACCGATACAATCTTCTTTTTTTTTAGCGTCGACACATTTTTTGGGGCAAAGTTCGTCGGCGACGCTTTTCTCTTTTTTTTCCCAAGCTTTTACTGAAAGCTGAAATTCAGCCCCAAGTTCTCACGTGTGGAAAGCGACAGAAAGCTCCAGGCTGTTTGTTCCCGGTTGTACATAGCACCACGATTGTAACTGTGAAAATGAGGTCAGTTTTGTTCTCTCGATAAAGTGTTTGCCAGTGTTAAAACTGTAGTTCCATATTCGCATGGCAGTCATTGTGAATTCGGTGCATTTCCTTTTCCTGTGGATTGGAAATTTTGTACGTAATGTGTTTCTATATGTTATTACATCACACCTTATACTGGGTTCACCAAATTTAAAAAAGTACGTGAATTTTAAAATTCCTATCAAATTTTAAGAAATATTGTTAAAATTGTCAGTTTTAAGTGCATAATGTTAACAAACTACACATACACTACACACTGGACACGGAAGGAGCCCAGAACAATGGTTCTGGGCGTCCAAAGGGTTCACCCATATTAATCCTTCCACCATCATGACATCACACATGGACTCGGAAAGTAAAGTATATACCTTACTAGCCGTTTGCCCGTGCTTTGCAACGGGACTAAATTTCAAATTTACTAAGGCATGGCCGTACTGCTGGACAGCAATGCCTTTTTGAACTTTTTATAATTTTTCTGGACAAAGCGATAATGGTTTTGGGGGGGTCAATTCTGAGACATTTTTCGCTATCTCTAATCGTTTTGGCTAAACAACTCTGGACAAACAAACATAGGTAGGTAGGTAGGTAGGTAGGTAGGTAGGTAGTCCTTTTTTCTGTTTTATATATAGAGATACTGGGTAGCTCAACATTATGAAAAACTCACTTATCTATGTCGCTATCCATACAGATGGCCACTCATTTCTCTTCACGACTCTCTTGAGATTTGAGTCAGACACACGGTGAAAAACCAACTGCGAAATTTAACATAGTATTGTGATTAATTAAACATACGGGGGACCCTTGCAAAGTTAGCATACGCGATATTTTCGACTTTAGCATAAAGTGGTTAGCATAATTTATGCTAAAGAAATTTGTCAAAAGTCGTGACGTCATAGTTGTGACGTCATTACTTTTATGCCAACGGATGTATAAAGTTATGCTATTGTTCAATTCAATTCAATTCATTGATAGCATAATAACATGTTTAACTTGCATAGTCTATGCTCTGAATTTCATTTGTTTAACATAACATTATACGTATCTTAGCATAAAGTAATTCACCTATCATAAAGATTATGCATACTTGCTGTGTCATTTTCATACCAGTATACGAAGTAAGCATAGTGTTATGCTAACTGTTATGCGAAGTAGGCATACTGTTAAAAACCGCATGCTAACGTTGGCATAGTGTTATGCTAACTGTTATGCGAAGTAGGCATACTGTTAAAAACCGCATGCTAACGTTGGCATAGTGTTATGCTAACTATTATGCAAAGTAGGCATAACAATATGCGAACGTTGGTATGGTCACTATGCGACCCTTGGCATAGTGACTATGCTAACGTTGGCATAGTCACTATGCCAACGTTCGCATATTCAATATGCGAACGTTCTCATAGCAGTATGCAAAAGTATGCATACAGCTATACGTATGATACGTATAGCTGTATGCATACTTTTGCATACAGCTATACATATACCTATGTATTTGAATGTACAGAAATTTGCAGGATAGCCTCCGACTAAGTGCATAAATATTTTGCACTCGGACGGAAGTCATCTACATGCATATTCCTAGTCATACAAAGTCATAGGATATATGTATTGCCCTATGTGTGGAAAATGAAGAAGAATTCAATTCAAGTAAATATAATGTACAACACATTACACTCTTTATTTACAGAAATTACACATCAACAATTTTTAAGTTTACAGAAATTACACATTAACAATTTTTAAATTTACAGAAATTACACATCAACAACTTTTTATTTGCAGATATTACACTATATAAACATTTAAGAAAAAATACAACTTATATGTTACATTACCGGGGAGCGGTAAAATGGGAATTGTCAAATGGTAATTACCATTTCTAGCACGTACAGGACATGAGTCCTGCTTACAATAATTATGAAAAAATAGTTTGGAACAATTTTTGACAGTCCTCGCAAATGAGCATAGTAAACAAATATATGTATGATTTTATTTGTGGTGAAGCACAAAGCCTCTTCACAACTTTTGTGTGTAGCGCAGCATTACTAAGAGCCTCCTTTACTTTTCGAATTATTCTATTACATTCATTTCTTTTTACTCTGGTAATGCCGCCACTGGTCGTTACTCATACAAGTAACTACTCATTTTTCCTCACGAAGTATGAGTGGACCCCGAACATCCAAGTACAGAGCAGAAAAATTCCTGCCCCGCTGGGAATCGAACCCAGGTCACCATGCGTGCAATGCCTAGCGCGCTAACTCACTCTGCCACGGTGACTATTAGTAAACAAATATATAATAGTAAGCAAATTGAAATAGAATAAAACAACAAAAAATACGATAAAGGAGCTCAAAATTTGTACCTACAAGTAAACTAAACTAAAAAAAGTATATAAAAAATTTCTCTGTATAGGGGGCTGACACATGTAGGGGAAGGTGGGGCAAAATGGAAAAGACAAAAAGAAAATGTTTTCAAATATTGGAGGAAGAGAGCAGAAAATAGAGCAAGTTTAACAGCTCAAAAAGAGGATTGTAAAACCGAGACTTTGATGGTCGGAAATTTAATTAAACGTAACCTCCTTTAGTCCCCGACATTCCCCTACTTTGAGCAGACAAATTACCTACCTAGATGCCCTGGCTGCTCTATTTGCTTTAGGCATTAATGCAAGGTCAGCTAAAAGTTTAGTAGTCGGTGCATGAATCTTATCATACTTGGTGGATATTTCGTAGAAACCTAGCTGGAGTGTAAGCCACAGATGTTGACTCTCTTCTGGGTAATTACAATGTGTTACAAAGAAAATCTTGAAACAAAGATCTACAGCTGCTACAATTGAATTTTGAGGTTGTAAAATGTCATCCACAACACAATAAACATTGGTTGGATTTTTAAAATCACCTACATACATTTTAGGTCTGTACATTTTAGTCAATTTTTCGATCCGACTCACCCTGCAGGTTTCAATGTTAGAAGGACTGGACACATGCATTATGAATCCCTCGCAAACTTCAGACCTTGATGGTTTCCAAGAGTGACACTTCACCTTTTTTGTGGCGGGAACTGATGTGAGGTAGGGCAGCAATACAGACACTGCGCAGTCCGAGGCCCTCTCCTTCACGGCTTTTGCTAGGGTGATGATCTTGTCCCTGTGATGGAGAAGACCTTCAATCAAACACGTTGTTCTTCCAGGATGCAATATGTCAAAGTCCATGTTTATCTAGAACAGAGAAGAACACACGAGATAAATAATCAACTATCATTGATAGTCAAGAGAAAGAAAAAGAGATAAAGAATGAGAAAAGGAAGTGAGATCGAAATAAATAAAAAATGAATAGAAAATGAAAAATAAACGAAAGAAAGAGAGAAAGAAAGGAAGAGAGAGAGAGAGAGAGAGAGAGAGAGAAATAGAATTGAAAGTAAAATAAAGTGAGAAAAATAGTACTATACCACATAACAAGAAAATCACCGATTTTCTTAGTGTGGGTTGTTTAGGGCATGTTACTCGTATGTCAGTAAATAATAATTATCTATTCAGTATTCAAGTTAATATTAAGGACTTATTGTAAAAATGTAATTTCATATAATATCAAAAATCAAAAAAGAAATAACTTACCAACACAGGTCCTCTTTCAGGATCCCGCAGAATACGATATGTGTTGAAGTACTGGATGATTGATTGAAATTTTTCATTGCCCGCCTGCAAACATTGGAGTCTGTCCCTTGATGTATCCTCCCAACGGAGTTTGATAGTCTCGAAGGAATCACTTGGAGTAGCAGTCTCCAACCATTGCAGATAGTTTTGAACTACGGTGTTTTCTGAAAACAAAACAACACATGTTATAAAAAAAGTCACGTAGCCCCACATCTGAGCTACAAAATTATTTTATTTATACCTTTTTTTTAAGATATTTGTACTAATCACTATTTTGATCACAACTACCCAAACTCGCTTTACCAAATATATGCTTAACCTGGTACTCGAACCACCGACCTCCAGGTTACAAGTCCGTCGCCTTATTGATCAGGCTACTGAGGTCTGTCATAAGTTATCTATTTGTAGTTTAAGTATATACATACCTACGATATTGAATGTGTCTGTTGCAATGCTTTTGTTCAACTCCGAGTCCTCCTGCTCTTGGTTTTCCCGGTTCTGACTTGGCCTTCGCTTCTTGAACTCGATGACACCTTCCTTCTTTCCTTTATTTCTGAGAGTTCGCCAGATTTCATACAGCAAGCCGGACGTGGAGCTTCGGTAAGACTTATCTTTCTTTGAAGAAAATGCTTCAGGCAGATCATTGTCGCTGTCATTGGAACGGTACAATTTGAACCAAATCGTGGAGGTTTCTTGTTCAAAAGGAAACTGTTCTATGATTAGGTCCCGTATTCTCATGAAGTCTAAATATTTTAGGTAACTAAGATACTTTGTGAACAATAAGAAACTGGGTACATTTTTTTAGAATAGGTAGGTAAAATTTAAATTAATGTGTAATTTCTGTAAACTCAAGCAAGGTTTTAATTTTATCATTAGGCTATTTCATTTTACACTTTTTAGTAGACTGTCCCTCTCTTTCACCTAGATCATCTCCCAAAAATTGGCTCACTGACATTACGAACGTATTTAATACAACCTTGCCTTGTCACACTTAAAAAGAAATGATCGAACCGAACACAACTATCTTTATTGGAAACATAAAACCTTAGCATGAAACCATACAAACCGCCCTATTTCTATGCTAAAAATTATGCAGACTTTACATAAGTCTATACAAAGAATGTCAATCATGTTAAATTAGCATGAATCTATAGCTCTTATTTTTATGTTTGTATAGTTTTATACGAACAGCCCTCATTGGCATGAAATGCGTGCGTAAAGTAGCATACAATTACTTTATATGCGAAACACGTATGGTTTATGCTAATAGTTTAGCATAGCAGTTATGCTAAGACTGTGAGGTATACGAATTTGGCTTGAAGTTATGTCTTCAATTTTCCTGTATGTATAACTCTATGCAAACATTTTGCGTTGACATAAAAAGCATGCAGAATTAAGTATAAAGTGCCTTTTTGTACGAAAAATGCATGGTTCATGCCACCAAGTTTATGTTAAGCATGAGCCATGTACCAATTTGGCTTGAAGTTATGTCTTCAAATTTCCTGTATGTATAACTTTATGCAAACATTTTGCGTTGACATAAAAAGTATGCGGAAATAGGTGTAAAGTGCCTTTTTGTACGAAAAATGCATGGTTTATGCGACCGAGATTATGTTAAGCACGAGCGGTGTACCAATTTGGCTTGAAGTTATGTCTTCAAATTTCCTGTATGTATAACTTTATGCAAACATTTTGCGTTGACATAAAAAGTATGCGGAAATAAGTATAAAGTGCCTTTTTGTACGAAAAATGCATGGTTCATGCGACCGAGATTATGTTAAGCACGAGCGGTGTACCAATTTGGCTTGAAGTTATGTCTTCAAATATTTCATTTGTATAACTTTATGTGTGTGCATCGATACTGTTATGTTCAGGATCGTAAACACACACACACACACACACACACACACACACACACACACATACACACACACATTACACACACACAGTACACACACACAGTACACACACACAGTACACACACATACATACACACACGCAGTACACACAAACACACACACACACATACATACACACATACACATACATACACACACACACAGTACACACACACATACATACACACACACACAGTACACACACACACAGTACACACAAACACACACACACATACAGACACAGACACACACACAGTACAAATGAAAAATATTTGGGCAAAAAAGTGGTTTTTTGTGAAATTGGTATGAAAAGTTAAAAGTTTAACAATTGTCTTTAGTAATTCAGGTAATTTTTATAACATTTTACTCTCGAACATTTTGCTCTCAGATCATTCATTTTTGCTGCAGAACTCCCGTAAGTTGAGTTGATCATTTTTCCCCAATTCAGGTGGCCACTAATAATTTGTAGGTATATAGGTGCTCATATAGGTGCTCACTACAGCATTGTAGGATTTTTTCCAGTACATCCAAATCTAATTATAATCCATCTTTTCTGTAATTGCTGAGGACAAGTCGCTATGGACAATACCTCCATAGATAGATTGTCGTTACGAGGCTGAATGGGTCCCGAAAACATCCAAACCCATGTTGACAAATTATTGTCTCCGCCGGGATTCGAGCCCGGGTCTAACGAGTGCAAAGACCACTGAGCCATGTGCTGTGGGAGCTGGTCCCGTCGTATATTAACATCAGGTATATGAATTGTACACACAATACTTTATACTCCACATAGGTGTTTCGAAGTTCAGTTCAAATGTTCCAAATGTCATTAAAAAAGGTTCTTTCACTCGTATACCTGCGATCCATGCAAAAACAGAGGATGACCTCTCTCCATTAGTGACCCAATTGATACGTCGCCGTTGGTCAATATGAGTGGTGTGGTTATACATAACATAATATAGGTATATATGCTTTAAATTTCCGAAAGCCTCATCACCGTTAAATATACCTTTAACCTTTGCCTCTAAAATCCTTCCATTGTGTATTATTACCTAATATTAATAGATTTCAGAGTCCATTTCTCGAGTCTAGCCCATAGCACTATTTCATTTATTTATATAAGCTACGCAACGCTCAGGTAGGTATAACAGGTAGGTTTAAAGGTATATTAATGTGTTTCCCACGGAATCTGTTTGAGTAATTACAACACAAAAGCTAAGAATAATATAGGTATTAGATAATATTCCCGGGAATTACGTTTAAGGATTATTTAACATGGGCGAAACACATTTGAAAATATTATCAAGGTTTCTATATGATTAATTTTTTGTAAAGGTATATCACATTATAATATAATACGTATTGTAGTATCCCCAGCTAAATGTAGAACCCTCGTCAGTAACTTAAACAGTAACCAAACCATCACGGTTGCAAATTATTGCCCCCGTCAGGGTTCGAACCCGGGTACTCATTCATGCGGGAGCTGGACTAGTTTAGCATATAATTCATGCTAAAGTATTTATGCTACCCTAAGAAAACAGTTATTTTATGTTAAGATTTTGTTAGCATGAAATTATACGAACTTCACTATACATGTTCCGCATAAAAAGCTTCTCTTAGCATACATGTGGCACTGTTAGCATACATGAGATGACGTCATTAAAACCTGTTGTATAAAATTAAGCTAATTTTAGTATAAAAAACTTTTATGCTAAAGCCATTTTTATACGAACGGCTCTTTTTGTGTAAATTATGCTAAAATTATGTATAAACGCGAAAAAATTGATTTTTTTTAGCATAAAATATGCTAAATTACTATAGTTTTTATGCGAATGGTTTTTATACAAACTTTTTAAAAAATCCTTTTTCAGCGTGCACCCCGCCTCACGGACATACATGTACAGAGAAGAAAAATGTCTACATTGCCTGGGATCGAACCACGGTAACCGTGTTTACAAGCCTAGTGCGCTACTCCACTCGACCAAGGGGACTACAATAATTGACTTTGAATTTAAAATTTCCAAATTAATACTTTGTTAACAAGTTAAGGTACGTTGAAGCTAATACTCTGTATGATACGTACAACGTAGCTTGATATTTGTTATCCTAATAATAGGTAGGTACATGGTACAATAACCAACTTGAGACATAAGCCATACATTATGAATTATAACCGACCTCAGTAGCTTGATCGATAAGGCTGCGAACTTGCAACCTGGAGGTCGGTGGTTCAAGTCCCAGTTTCAGCGTAGATTTAGTAAGGCAAGTTTGAGTAGTTGTGACATCACAAAAGTGATTAGCACAAATATGAAAAAATCGTGTACAATACATAATTGTACACAATTTTTTCAATACTAGGAGACAAATACCTGGGATTCAATTCCTGTGTGTATAAGAATTAAGCTGTCAGGCTACTCTTCTCCCTTAAGTCAGGTACACGGGTCCTATCTCCCTACTATTCACCTGACACCCTGAACACCAACACAATTGAATTTCTCGCTCTCCAAGTAAACGGAGCAAATCCCTTTGTAAAAATTCGCTCTCCTATTGTAGAAAGAGTTTGGAAAAATAATCTATTCGAATAAGCGTGAAAGTGGCTGGAGGGGCGACCCTCTGGTTCAGGAGGGGGGGGGGGGGGGGGGAGAGTCCCCTGCCAGGGTAATTATTTGTGAAACATTGGGATCTTGCCAGGACTCGGTGTCTGTCTTAGGTGAGGGGGAGGTGAATGGTGAGGAATGGTAGGGGAGGCCGAAGAAGGGAATGAAGGAGAAGAGCAAGGAGTAAACTGAAGGAGAAAGGGGAAGGAGTTGAAAGTGGAAGAAATGTTAGAGGACGGTAAAAAATAGGGAGGAAGAGCGTAGGAGAAGGAGTTGTATGAAGGAGGAGGTTCAGAAAAAGGGTTTTGTTGGAGCGAGCGACTGTACGTTGTACGTGTGAGGAGTGGAGGTGAAAGGTTGTGGAGAATGGAGGCGATGGAGGTTCCTATTCATTGGATGGGGGCGCCCTTGTCTACTGTGTGATAAAGTATTGAAAATATTTACACAAAAAAAGTTCTGACACGTTTGAATATTGGTCACAATGATCGCACCCTGATTAACAAAAGTATTAGGAAAACAATCTGACGTTATCAGTAGCTTGGTCGATGAAGACTCGTAACCAGAGGTCGGTGGTTCGCGTCCTAAGTTCAGCAAAGATTTAGTAAAGCGAGTTTGAGTAATTGTGATATCACATTTTGATTAACTCAAATATGTTAACTTTAACTTCCGAGAAATTTCTAATATTAGAAATCGGATGTTTCGTGTTCGTTTTTGTAAAAAAATAATAATATTTTTTTGCTCCGATTTCAATTTTTTTATTAGAAAAACGAAGGGCAAATCCGATTGACATTGAACTTATAGATTACATACAAATGAATAACAGTTTTTGATGATGATGTGTAATACTCAGTATTTCCTGCCCTATGTTTTAAATAAAGTTTCTATCTCAGGGCAAAACACATAATTTCTCAGCAAGTTTTCTCTACAATTGATCTACCCTGTACAATTAGAGATGTTCTACGCCAAAATCATTTTCGGAGGGGCGGGGCAGGTTGGCAGCCTCACTCCTCCCGCAGTATATTCCAACACAATTGTTCGTCTAATTCGAATTATTGTTTAATCCATAGGACCAGGTGTGGGGGAGCTTCAGATTTTACCTTTGTTGGAAGTTGGAAAATAGATTTGATCAGGGACCATCTCAGGCATCCCATCGTTACTTTGCTTTTTCCCATTCTAAGGGCCAGATTATGAAATAAGTAAGTTAGAGTTATCATATTTGTATTAATCACTTTCGTGATATCACAACTACTCAAACTCGCTATTACTAAATTTACGCTGAAACTGGGACCTGCACTACCAACCTCTAGGTTACAAGTCCGCCGCCTTATCGATTTCCAGGCTGGGTGAGGTGAGGGTAGCAGATTTGTGAGTTTCCAGCCAATGGAGGGTAAAACTCCCGTCTCGAATCAGTTAGATGTTGATGAAACTTTAAGCGAATAAGAAACGTTACATTAGTAGTTCTGTGAACTGTAAACCTCACACAGATTCAACTATCGCATTATAAATGTGCAATCAAGCATGAGGACTTCAAGACCTTTTATTTTTTTTAAATTTATATTTCAGCATTTAAATATACATTTTTGTATGTGTTTTTGATAAAATCACCTGATTGATAAAATCAGTTGGTAGATAAAGGTAACTGAATCATCTTCAGGAATAGTGAGTAAAAAAATAAAATAAAAATAAACTTTTCATTCAATACCCCACTCGATAGGTTCTGGCCAATAAGAAACTTTACATAAGTCACGCCTGAGCACAGTCCCTGATTTGGGACGATATGAATCTAAGTGCCCCCTCCCCCCACCCTATTGTCCCCGACTTATAATTGTGAACACACATTAAAAACTTTTATGCAAAATTATTATTAAAATTCTTGGCCCGAGTCAAAAAGTCACCATGTAATGGGAACCTCTCTCTATCCCTTTATTCCCTCTGCTATCTCCCTCTCTTTCTATGTGTACCTTTCTTTCTTTTATATTTATCCCTCGTATAATAATCTTCCTAGTTCTCTCTCTCTCTCTCTCTCTCCCTCTCCCACTCTCATTCTCATTCTATCCCTCCCTCCCTCTCACACACTCATACTCTCATTCTAACTCTATCCCTCCCTCCGTCTTTCTCTCTTTCTCTTTCTCCCTCACTTTCTCTGTCTTTCTCACTCTATCCCTCCCCTTCTCTCTCTCTCTCTCTCTTTCTCTCTTCTATATCTCTCTCTCTCTCTTTCTATAAACTCTTCCCTCTCTCTTTACTTTTATCCCTTCATCAACCATCTCTTTTTCACTCTCTCTCTTCTCAATCTCTTCTTCAATATCGCGCCGGTATTTGGTGAATTTTGGTGTTATCTCTCTTTTTCATATCTCTCTGTTTTTGCTCTTTTTTCACTCTCTCTCTCTCTCTTTCTCATTTTCTCATGCATCTCTTTTTTCTCTCTTCCTTCTTCGTCCATCCTCTATTTTAATGTTACTCCAGATATTTGTGTTATCTCTCACTCATGTGCCCTCTAATCTCCTAACTCCATACATTTCTCATTTTTGTCCTTCCCGATTTTTTTTTCTTCTTTTTGTCATTTTTTATCGATACCTTTCATTTCGGATTCATTTCATTTGAGAAAAGTATGTATGTTCCATTGATCCACGTTATCCTTGTATAGGTTGCATGTGTTTTCCTACATGAAAAATAAGTATATAATCTGAAATTTGATGTGCTCAATTCCTCAGGTATGGTTTAAACTCTGAAACTCATTACTCTAAAAACAATGATCATATCTAAGGGTTGGGTGGAAGAGATTGCCAAAGGCAATAGACCCCCCCCCAGCCCTACAGTTAGTACATGTGTATTATATTTTTTTTTGTTTTTTTTTTCTTTCTGATATTGTTTTCAATTTTGTATATTAAATTCTAATTGTTAATAAAGTGTAAAATCATAATAATAAAATACAAAACTGTTAGGCCGAATATTGTTGATAGTTTTAGAATCAATTAATTCTTCTCCTTCCCATATCAGACGTATTGCATTAAAAAATCCATAAAAAAACATATGAAAGTAAAGCTATGAGAATGAATTACTGTGAGAAATAACTAAAGAGAAGTCCAGGAGTTAAAGTTATGAGGAGTTATTAAATATTTGTACTTTTTATAGTTGGCCATAAATGTACCGATAAATTTTACAATAGGATAATCATTATAAATTTCACAATAGGATATGAAAGCTATTTTTTTATTTAAAAACAATCTACTCGCTTTACGGTCGTAAAATGAGAGAGGAGGAGAGAGAGAGAGTGTGTGTGTGTGTGAGAGAGAGAGGTTTTGTGAGAGACTGAGAGAAGAGAGAGAGTCAATAATACGTTACTTGTGAACTACTTCCACAAAAAATATTATTTTGTTTTGTGTTTTTAGTAAACATACTTCAATATTGTTTTCTGAGCTCCAAAAGCCAACATGGTGTTCTAATTGTCTAGCAGAGATTGCTATGGAATTCCGACGGAAAAAGTGTTTCGACTTCTGTGGGGTCACCCTGTATATTGAGGTAAATTTAGGGATTGTATAACCTCGGACATTGTGAACATTTTTAGGAAAGCTAATAAAAGGAGAGAGAGTGTAATAAATAAAGTTGGAACGCAACATCTTTCTACAATATTAACCTCCAAGATTTTCAAGATAATGCATTCATCTCTCTTTCTCTCCTCCACCTTTCTTTCGCTATTTCTATGTTTCTCCTTTTCATTTTGTCCCTCTCCCTCTCCTCCTCCTCCTCCTTCTCCTTCTCCAGCGTCAATCCTTCTAAGCTCTATCCCTTCCACTTTATCAATATACCATTCCTCTGAGACCCTTCTCACGTTCCCTCTTCAAACTACAATAGGAAATTAATCTCCAAAAATCAAACAACCCGAAGACAAAAACACTTTTCTGATCCTTCCTCCCTCGCTATCTCTCCCTGTCTTCCTCCTCCTCTCTTTCACCCTCTATCTCTCTCTTTGTCTCCCCTTATCCATCCTCTCTTTCTCTCCCTCCTCCTCAGTCACTCCATCCACTACCAGCCCCCACACCCTGCCCCTTGTCAGAAATGTAAAGAAAAACAACACCCACTAAAGGGGGCAGCACCCAGAATAGAAGAGTTATATATTATCTTGAGACAGCAGGGAGAGAAAGACAGGAGGAGGAAGAGGAGAAGGAGAATGAGATCCTGTTCCTAATAGAAGAGAAGAAAGTGAAATCTTAATAGCGGTCAAGAAAAGAAAGTCTTAACTCCTCCACTCGGCCCACCTCCACGGAGGAGGGACGAGAAAGATTTATCACTCCCTCGAGGATATTTTGGAACAACTTTAAGAAACTTGCATATCCCTGTCCCCCCTCTCTCTCTTCCCCTCTGATCCCTTCTCTCCTGTGTCCCCCCTCTGTCTTCTGCCCAGATCCCTTCTCTCCTGTGTTCCTTTCACCTTGGTCCCGGAAGTTCATGAAGTTTATCCAGCACATGGATTCCAGGGCAGGTTCATGCCAGAGCCGGAGGAGTGGTGTGATGGTCTGTTCAGTTCAGGGTTGAGAAGTCATGGTAGAGTCAACGAAACTAAAATGAATAAATTCATGGGAGCCAGCGTCGATGGCGCGTTGAATGCACCAGTTCTCGTACATCCCACGAACTTGTGCATAGTTTTGTAATCCCGCCATACATTGCATTGTTACACTCCTCATGGTATGGAAATAATATAAATTTACAATTTAGATTTTCAGTTTTCATAAATCCTATGGTTGAAGGATGTCTGGCGGTTTTCTTGTTTCAAAATATGTATGTATGATTCTATCTGTGGTGAAGCACAAGGCCTCTTCACAATTTTTGTGAATAGCGCAGCATTACTAAAAGCCTCTTTCACCCTTCGAATTCTATTACATTAATTTTTTTAACTCTGATAATCCCGCCAATGGTCGTTCTCGTACAAGTAACTACTCACTTTTCCTCACTAGGACTTCGAAAATCCAAGTACAGAACGGAAAAAATTCTCACTCGGCAACGGTGGCTACTTGTTACAAAATAATAATTTTGGGTCAGCAAAATAAAGAATGTTACCTACCTTACCTTTTACATCACAATGTCTCAAAACCTGCCTTGTTATAAAAAAAATCTCACCTGGGACTCGACCCACCGACCTTCAGGTCACGAGTCCGCTACCTCGGTTGGTCCACGTAAAGTTCTCAGCTTATCACGTCGACCGCAAATCCTGACGCCAGGAAAAGGTTAATTAATCCGCGGCGAGCGCTGAAAAGTGAGCGTCCAACAGAGAGAGTATCCGAGAGGACGCTTCATTTAATTTCAAATCAAAATTAACAATTTAACACCACTTCTCCGAGTGTCCCTTTCTCAGTAGATGGGGATTAGCACTTGTCCCTCCCCGCGATTGTCGTCTATCTGCATCCTTCCCATCTAATCCCTGCATCTGTCTCTATATAGGTTGGCTGTACTGCATTTGGTTAGAGAAGTCAGTGATTCGTCGCTCTCCATTAATTAATTGATTAAAATAGTTTTTAGATCTTTTTCGTGTGTAAAAACTTTATTAAAATGTTAAGTTTAATGTGAATTTAAAGTTGTGCTTGTTTTTTAGTGTGTACCTAAAGGATCACCTACGTAAGTTGTGATTAAGTGTCAAAGCACATAGTAGCAGTAAATTTTCAAGATGGCTAAATTCCCGTTTACAACAGAAATCTCATTTTTGTAGAAATTAGTACCTAAATAATTTACAAGATTTTCACCCCGTGCGCATGATCCAATTAAAGTTATTGGAACTTTTAAAAGTTCTCAATAGAGTGCATTCAAACGGAAATTGATAGGTCTACCAACCGTGGAATATTTAAAAGCTGACCAAAACTACTGATGCGCACCATGGTAGGCGGAGTATAGTAATCAAATTTACAAACCGAGTAGACATCTGACAAGTCTAAATACTATTAGTTTTACTATAGATACTATTATGCGGATACAGATCACATAATTACTACCTGAGGATGACCCAATGACCCAACAATCAATTGGTTTACATAAAAGAACATTCCTATCCCTACCTACACAGCACTTAATAGTTATACTATAGAGTAGCGGTCACTAAGCACTGAGCAAGAGGGTCGTGACGTCATCATCTCATCACCGCAGCAGAGATAACTCGGAGTAGGTATTGACTAATTATACCTGTGCTTAGCCCAGCACCAAGACGGTTAGTTTAAGAAAATTAGTTCTGTAGTACGAGCATAAAAGACGAAAGCTTACTGAGATATGGAAGGCGTCATAGAAGAATTGAGGAAGCTGAGGGAGGATTTCAATGCAGAACAACAAGTGACAAGGAAATTAATAGAAGAGAAATTTTCCACCGATACTGCTGAGAAAGCAATAATAAACGAAAATATTGCGAAGAACGAAGGTCGAATAAGAAAATTGGAAAATGTCAACAGGAAAAGGAATGTTATAATATATGGCATCCGAGAAGATGTCGATGAGAGTTTCCAAGACTTGAAGAATAAAATATTTTGGCTTTTCAACACCAAAATGGGCCTAGAAATAAAACGGGAAGAAATAGATGAATTTTTTAGACTTGGAAAAAAGAATGCTGAAAGAAGAAATAGACCAATAATTGTGAAGATGACCAGCAGCTGGAGAAAAACTGAAATCATGACGAACAAGAGAAAGCTGAAAGGTAGCAAGATATACATTGAAAATGATATGAGCGAAGAAGAAATCATAGAAAAGAAGAACATGATCGCGGAAATGAAAGAAATGAAATCAAAAGGACACGAAGCATACATCAAGGGAAAGTTGTTGATCGTGAAGAAGAAGGATGAAACTGCCATTGCTGGCTCTTCATCCGCAGCCAACGAGATGGAAACAGAACAAAACAACACTATATACCAAACACCCCTCCATACACCAGGGAAAAGAAACCTCTCACAACGATCCCCGGAGGACAACAAACTAGGGCAAGATAGAAGACTAGACAAGGTGAATTTAACAAAGAAGCTAAAAATACAAGAACGACGCAGAGCAAATAGTGACGGCCAACTAACTCTTGAAACAATGATGACCAGAATGAACGACAAGAACTCGGTGAGAAATAATGAGGAAATAACCAAGGACAATGAAAACAAAAATATTGGATACGTCAGCATAGTATACGACACATTAGATATAGACCCAGAAAATAATAAAGAGCCAAATCCAAATATTACTAACGAAAGAGCAAGCCTAATATAGCAATCAACAGAATTAACAGCAGAGCAATCTTGGATTAATGCACAGAATAATTGTAAACAGACGAAAGAAACCACAGGAAATAAAAAATTGTTGAAAGAAACGACCAAAAAAGAAATTAGGATAGTGACATGGAACTCCCAAGGCATTAAAAATTGGTTCGATTTAGAGGAACACGAACAATTTTTCCAAGGAGCCCAAATCATTACACTTATAGAAACATGGATGGTAACAGAATTTTCTTTATGTAACAAAACCAACGCGGCCAAATATAATGTCCATCAAAGTTTAGCCAAGAAAGACAAATCAAGAGGACATGCTAGTGGAGGAATTATAATGTTGATACATAAAAAGTTCAACACAACAATAATTGAGATAGGCAACCTATGGATCATAATAAGGATAGACAATGTCGAACCAAAACTGATTCTCGTTGCATCATATTTAAATCCCAAACTCAATAATAAAATCTGCCTAGAGGAACTGGAAGACACCATCAACAAAATTCAAAACGAAAACCAAGAAAGCAACTTAATATTATACGGCGACCTAAATGCACGCACGGGAACAAATGAAGAGCTAGTGGAAGAAGAGGATGAAATCCTGTTCCAGAATACAAATCTAAGACCAAAAAGAATATCACTAGATACGAATAACAATGACAGAGGTAAACTACTCAACTTAAAACTAGAACAACAGGGTCTATACATCCTAAACGGCCGAACACCTGGAGACATACCTGGATGCCACACTTTCATCAGAGAACAATCGAAGACCGTAATAGATTACTTTTGTACAAATGCTGGAAACCTAGATCAAATAAACAAACTTAAAGTTCTCGATTCAACGGCTGGAGCAGATCACTTCCCAATAGAGCTAACAATGACAGTAAAAGGAGATCTACACAACATTCCAGAAAGAAAAACAATTCAGAAAACTTCAGGTTTAAAATGGAAAGAAGACGAGAAAGAAAACTATCAACATGAAATAATAGATTGGACACAAAATATTGCCACCACAAATGAAAACGGAAACGAACTAAGTAGAAAACTCCAAAAGAAAATAAAACACACAGCAGTCCTACTAAAAATGAGATACTTTGCAAAACATAAAAAAGAGAACCAGAAAAATAAATGGTTTGACAAAACATGTAAGAACAAGAAAAGAGAATTACGACAGTTCCTTCGACACTGCAAAGCAAGACAGTTTGAAGAGAACCTAGCAGCAGAGTATACCAAAAAACGAAAAGAGTATAGAGAAGAAATAAAAAGTGCGAAAAAACGGACAAATGACTTACTCAAACAAAAATTGGTTTACTGTCATGATAACCAGACCCTTTGGTCTACGATTAATAGATTTAAACCTAGAAAAGAAATTGTTAACGAAGTATCAGCACACAAATGGACGATATACCTCAAAGAAATAAATCCGGCAAAAGAGATTTCTAAAATTAACATTTTAGATGCAAGAAACCCTCAATTAGACACAGAAATTTGCGAAAAAGAAGTAGAGAAAATTCTGAAAAAAGCGAAAAAGAACAAAGCTCCCGGTTGCGACGAAATACCTTATGAGTTCTACAAAAACCTACCCTCTGAAGGACTAAAACACCTGTGCTTAATTTTCAACAAAGTTTTTGAGAAGGAAGATGTACCGGAAGAATGGGCTGAGGCATACATACATATGGTACATAAGAAAGGAGACAAATCCGTACCAAGTAATTACCGAGGATTAGCGCTGCTGAACACTATCGCAAAAACATTTACTAATGTGCTGCAGCAAAGAATATACTGCTGGGCAGAAAATCTGAATATGATAGATGAAGGCCAGGCCGGCTTCAGACAAGGGAGAAGTTGCACAGACAATTTATTCACGCTCTATGCAATACTATGCATAAATACAAGGCAACCCAAATCAAAAGTTTTTACCTGCTTCGTAGATTTTCGGCGCTGCTTTGACTCTGTGTCACACACATTACTTTGGACTCACTTGCATAACATAGGACTATCTGGAAAAATGATACGCACGATAAAATCACTGTATGACAAGGCAAAATTATGTGTTAGAAAACATACAGAAGAAGAACAGCACCGAGACAACAATACAAGTGAAATGGGCAAGAATAGTTCTGAAGAGAAGGTGAAACTGACCATCGGACTTATGCAGGGTGACGGGCTAAGCCCGTTACTGTACATTCTATTCATATCAGACCTTATTGATTACTTTAAAGAACACGGGATTGAAGGTGTAAGAATCAATGCGACCAACAGAGTCATCGCACTCATGTACGCCGATGATCTTGTCCTTCTTGCTGAATCTGAGACCACTCTACAGAAAATGCTTGACATATTCAGCAGATACTGTAAAATGAAAGAGTTAACAGTAAACACAGAAAAAACCAATATTATGGTATTCAGAAGAAAGGGCAGGATAAGTAATAAATACAACTTCAAATTCGGCACAGACAAAATAAATATTGTTAACACTTACCAATACCTCGGCGTGCTCTTCACCCCGCAAATATGTTTCTTTGAGCAAGCAAAAAGATCCGTCACTAAAGCTGCTAAAGCCAGTGCAGTAACAAATAATTTGTGGGCGCGAACCGGAGTTCACAGCTGGGAGAACAAGATGACACTGTATCAAGCTATAGTCAAGTCTACACTAATGTATGCCGCAGAAATATGGGCGCCGCGCTACCAAGAAAATATAGAAAAAGCACAGATGAATTATTTTAAGAGTTACTTATACTGGGCAAGAAACACACCTAACTATATCGTAAGGACAGAAGCTGGAGTGGACAAACTAAACACAAATGTTATCGAAAAAATGTTTAAATGGTGGATGAAAGTTCTCCAAATGCCAGACAGTAGATACCCTAAGCTTTGCTTCCGCGAGCTCCAACGATTGGAATACTACGAACCCCTTTCAACATCACACAACTGGGCGGCGCAGCTACGGGAGATACTGGTGGACCTGGAAAAAGAAGAATTGTATAGGTGTGAAAATCCAGACGAAATCAGGCAAGAACTGGAATGTATCCTGAAAAAACAAAAAGAGAAAAACCAGGAAGAAGACAGGAGAAGAATCACAGAATCATCTTTTAGTGACATGTACAAGAACATCTCAGAGAGCCCCGAGACAGAAGCCTATCTGACGTTCGACCTGAGGATGGACCAGATTCGAGCAGTAAGCCACTTGAGAACAGCATCAAGGAAATGCATTAGAATATACGCCAACAGATGTAGCTACATAGTAAATACTGAAGAAACATGTTCCATCTGTAATCTGAAACAGCAAGAGGACCTGCATCACATCCTGCTGAGATGTCCAATGTATGCGGAAACCAGAGCAGGGATCATGCAATACATAGACATGCAGAATCCCGAGAGTTCGATCAAGAACCTCCTGACGTTTGACACTGCAGACAAGGTCAACAAAGTTTTTAACTTCATAACTATTGCAATGAGGATTAGATCATTCATCAGATTGGATTAAGCCAACCTTAGTAATCTGAAGAAACACCGACTCATGATACAAAGGTTTCTGGTTCGAATCCAGGCTATGGCATAGACAACTTTCTGTCGTAAAGATTAAAACATAAATAAGTTGTACATGAGGAACAAAGTGCAACATGTTTTTTTTTTTAAAGATAAAATGATATTTGTAAAATTGACAATTAACAAATATTATAAACAATGAAGGTGCCCCGAGGATAAAGGGTTCGATTCCCATCATGATATTAAATACATAAAAAATTGTATGATGGTGGGTTCAAACCCCACCATGAATGTATAATAAGTAACCACAATAAACCCTGTTTAACTTTTTCAGAAGAGTACTTAAGTACATATTAACGTTGCTAAGTTATAATGAGTATTAAAATGTATCATAATTTTAAAAATGTTTTGTCAGCTGACCTCCAACTGTGTATATTTGTAAAATATTTATTAAACAAATAAAACACATTTTGAATTGAATTGAATTGAATTGAATTGTCTCTATTCCTCCCCATTCTTTTCCTCTTTCCTATCACTCCTGCCCTTTCCCTCCACTCTACCTCTATTCCTCCTCATTCTTTTCCTCTTTCCTATCACTCCTGCTATTTCCCTCCACTCTACATCTACTCGACTCTTCCCTTTGCCGCCCGATTCCTCCCCTCCCAATGGATTAGTGAGTTGAAAAGTCAATCGCCCGGAAGAGAATAGTGCCTCGTGGATGACGGGCCAAAGTTATTCCCATCCTCAGCAGCCACCACAGAACTATAATTCCCTGTACTGGAAGAGGAGGTGGAGAAGGAAGCCATAGCTGTAGAGACTGTCATGTTCTATGTTGTGGGTCACCAGAGCTGTTTTCCAGCTGATGTGTCCTAGTAGGTGTTGTAGGCATACTCGCATACTAGACGTTGTAATAGGCATAGATGAAAGAATGGTGTTACAGTGACGACGTTAAGTGTGACTGTGTTAATACTCAGGATGAAGCACATCTACTTATCTGTCCTCAATTTAACCAGCCCTGATCACTGGCAGTTGTCATTGAAGCCAACGAGAGAGGCATTCAAGTTGCTCAACATTGGAAAAGAACAATATGAAGCTTGAACTGGACACGGAAAGTATAAAGTAGACGAAAGGATTATATGGGATCCAATGTCTATGGACGCCGAGATTCAATCTCTTGCCACGTCTTTTGATGCTATTTTGCTAAAAAAGTTCTGATATGAGTTAGGACAACTAGTAATATCTCAGTAAGTAATTCAGTGTGCCAGACTCAGTAGCTGCTAAATCCACCTGCAGGTACTGGGCTCGTCTCGCGACTCGATTTTTGACACAGTCTACTGGTGTTAGGCACCTCTATCAGTACAAACTCTTTTGTGTTAAAGACTGGATCAATTCTTAAAAAAGGGATTAGTCAAATAGTGTAAGCAGTGCTTACTAAGCACCTCTATCAGTAATCTAGACCACTTAAGGACTGCAAACAGTTAACCGTCTACACTTGGAACTGTCTTTTCTTAATTTCTGTTCATGCAACAACAAAATCCTGGTCATTAATTCAGAGCACTCGAAAATCCACTGTGTTTCATTGTGCAAAAATGGAATGCAAGGGGAGACGATGAAAGAACTATTTGTTGTGTTGGTAAATAATGGAGGTGTCGGAGGCTGAAAAAATACTGATTTAAAAAACCTCGTTCATTTTCTTTCACTCCCACCTCCCCCCATGTTTTCCTCTCTTCTCCCATATTTTTTTATCCCCCTTTCAAGAAGCTTTCCCTTTCTTGATTGAGAAGTTCTCTGATGGAGCCAAGATTAGGAAAACATCATGAAGATGTGATCTGACACACAAAATTTTCCAAGATTGAATTTTTTATAGGTTTTTAAATTTTTACATCTTTAAAAAAAAAAATTTCTTTAGTGACTTTGATGACATTCATTACTTTACATACAGTTAGATTCTTCAACAAATCTAAATGATCTAACTTTCTTTAGGTTTCTTAATATGAATACATCATATAAATTCAATTAGCGAAAACAATGCACTGTTGCAGTTTTGCTTTTTGGCCGTGGCTGGGGTCCTATTTAAAAAAAATTAAAGTCCTTCCTTAGTACGCAGTTACGCACCTACATGTATACCAAAAGGAGGCTCAGTTCCAAATTTGGAGTCATTTGGTCTAGGTATTTCGGAGTTCTGTTGATTATGAACTTAATAGAGAGACATCTTAGGATGTGGTGATCTTTGTCGAAAATGTTCGTTCATTTATCATTGTTCAATGCTTAATACTCACCGAAAGTATTTCAAATACGGACGCATCCTGCATTTTATACTTGTTTGACGAAAAAAAAAACAGAAAATTGCGAAAGCAAAGACAAGATGTGGAAGAGAAAAGAGTGCGAAGAGAAAGAAGGGACAGAGATTTAAGCTGCTTTTGTGATGTGGTAAGCTTTGTTGTTGCGGAGTTGTTTTATTTTTTCCTAAAAAGTGTTCAATAATAATAAACATCATCTTTCTTTTTCCCCTCCTTTCTCTCTACCAAATTTTCTCCTTCTCCTCCTCCTCTCCCTTTTTCTCCTTGACATCTTTCGAATATTTTGTTGACGAAAAAAGCTGACAGTGCGGATGACGCAACACAACAAGTGGCTCTGCGTACTATTGAGGAGGAGGAGGAGATGGAAGAGAAAAAGAGGTTAAAGGGAAAGAAGTGGAGGAATGTCCTGAAGAGAGTTGGGAGGTGAAGAGGAAGAGAATGAAAACGAGTAGATGGAAAAGAAGGAGGCGGTGGAGGAATAGGTGTGGAGTAAAATAGGAGGAAGAAATGGAGAAGGAAAAAGAAAAAATGGAGGATGATGGTTACGGAGGAAGAAGAGGAGGAAGTGTGAGTGAGTGGTCCTGAAGAGAGAGGAGGAGGAATGGCGAAAATAAATCGGTGTTTATTACTTTGGAATGGTGCATCCTTGAGTCCTTTTTTGAGATTAAGAATAGAGAGCATTAGGAGAAATGTGGCATATTTAATGGACAGAATATTAGACACCAAACATCTCTATGCAAATTAGCCAGGTTGCTTAACCTGGGAAAACAAATTACGGCATACCGAATAAACCCTTTCGCTCTGAAGGTTTCTTCATACGTCCAATCATTCTCTACTACATTTCTAGATGATATTGACCCTCTTCATTTCCTAGTGAAGTAAACGTATACAAAAAAGTTCTTCCTCTAAATTGGGACATCATCAGTATAACAGAACAGAAAAGTGAGAAGTTGTATTAAATGTACAAATTGTACATGAATATCAGAACATACCTGGACAGCTGTTTCGAGCTTATCATGGTTTCCTGGTTTATACATACAGATGTAGCCGACTCCACTTTCAGATCACCTTCATTGAAAGGAGGACATGTTTGCTTTTACCACGACATCTCTTAAAGAATAGATAAGATGATGGTCTGCTCCTGCAGCCACCCTTACTAAGGGGGCTAACAGGATGTCTCAGGATTGCAGGCGTAATTCCTGTCTTCGTGTTCGCCTCTCATGTCTCCTGCAAGTTCTCATGTCTCCCTGCTAAGACGTGACATCATCCTGCTAATTGACGTGTTACGTAACTGGGGTGTTAAGAGGAGAGGGGTTAACCTAGGATTAATGGAGCGGGTAAATCCAGGGTGAGGAAGGAGCGGGTAAACCCAGATAGAAGGTAATGGGTAATCCCTTGCGACAGAAATCACGAAATCTCATAATGATATGACAATGTTTTCTCTCTCCATTTGTTCCTGTTTCAATGGTATAATGTATCCTATTTGTATATCTGACAATCTCTCCGTCCATATCAATCTCTCAGTTTCCTCTTCCTCTCTCTTTCTTTCCTTCTTTATTTTGTTCCCTATTCTTTGTCTCTCACTATTTCCTTTTTGTCTTTCTGTCTCTCTCTCTTTCTTTTTCCTTTTTCTCTTTCTGTCTCCTTTTCTCCCTCTCCCTTGCTTTCTTTCTTTCTTTCATTCCCCATACTTTGTCTTTCGCTGTTTCCTTTTTCTCTTTCTGTCTTTTTTTCTCCCTCTCCTTTTCTTTTCTCTCTTTCTCTCTAGGTTGAATTAAACAACAAGGTGATATTTTTTTTTAGAGGTGATATATTTTGTCAATAACTTTGCAATAAATAAGAAACAAATTTTTCTGTGTCTCTCTTTTTTTCTTTTTTTCTATCACCCTTTCTTCTCTCACTCACACACACACACTGCGCAAACACAATTTTTTAGTAACAAATGAGTATGTTGTATGTATTATTCTTCTTCTTCTTCTTTTACTCTGTCTTATCCCGCTTAAGCAGAGTCCACGTTGTTCAACCTCATGGTAGAGGCTGGCTGGTTTTGGCACATTTTTGTATGTTGTATGTATTGTATAGTACATTTGTGCCATATTCGTTAATAATTAACGGACAATGTGTTGCTGTTCACAAAAGGAATTTCCTGAGCTTTGAAAAGTTCTTACTGGAGTTTTTGTGGTGCGTTTGAAAGTTTCAAGAGTCTTTCTTCGCTTTCATGGTTTGCGCTTCTAAAGGACTGATAGTTGACGAAAATTATGTTGCATAGAGCTTCTCCGGGGAATAGTTTGAATGTGTTTATTTAGGCCCTTGGTTTCAGATGCGTAATTTTAAATTCTAAACCTTAAATTTCTGCTGCCTTTTAAAGCTTTTAAAACTCGACGTTCAATACGCCAAAATCCGGAAAATGAGGTAGAAAATGGAATTTAAAAAAAAATTCTTATAGATTTTCAAACGAAAAATGGAACCCCTTTTGGAAAGTTAAAGAAAACTGTTTCCTAAGTCAAAACATCTCAGAAGAGACAGTACCTATTTATGTATATGTAGGTACACTTTTGCCTGTCAGAATCGTAGACTTTTCGAAAGCAATGGACATAAATAAAATGACAGAGGGAAATATAAATATTACGTAAATACCAAATTTTACGTACCCTTCTTAAGAATGCTATCGCCTGCCAGCCAAAAAAAGGACAGGTCAAACATGTCCCTTAAAAAGGGTCTAAAGAGTTTGACGGTTATAAAAGTTCGATTCTCATATTTATTCTCCACCTCTTACATTCTATTTGTCTCTTCCTCGCCTATTCTCCCTCTTGCCGTCCCTTTTTCATCAACCATTTTCATCTCCTCCTTGTCTCCATATCCTTCCCCAAATATCACTCCTCATCCATTTCCTGTTCTCTCTTCCTTTTTATTTTCCATCTATCATCTCGACCTTCTCTCTCTCTCCACCTCGACATCCATCTTTTTTAAAGCCGTCAAAGCAATATGTTGAATATTCAACGGAAAATGAGAGACAGAGAGAGGGAAGAAGGATGGAGGCTGAAAGAAAATGCGCAAGAAACATACCTCCTTTTTTTTGCCTTTATTTACCGCCGCCTCCTTACTTTGCAGTCAAAGTTCATAAGAAGATGAGTAAATAGAAAATTCAAAGGGAAGGAAAAGTGTGGAAAGGTAGGATAGGTGGGAGGGAGGGATGGTGTGGGAGGGAGGGATTGGGTGGGAGGGAGAGATGGACGGAATGAAGATAAATGAAAGAAGAAACAGTGACAGGTAAGAGTAGGTGGTGACAAGGGGAGGACGGATATGATGGGGGTGATACAAGGGAAAGGGGGGGGGGAGAGAGAGAGAGAGAGAGAGAGAGAGAGAGAGAGAGAGAGAGAGAGAGAGAGATGAAGGGAGGGATGGAGAGAGAAAGAAAATGAAGGAGAAAAGGATCAATTCGACGGAAAAAAGAGATAAGTCTACGCTTAGTTACACGAGGCTTATTTCTATTTGATGAAATATTTCTGAATTTTTATCATGGTAAATAAGGGCGCAAGAATTGGTCCAATATTTGAGGAAATATCGAGTGTTATTATTGTAAAATTTCCTGTGCATTAAATTGAATATTGCTTAGTTATTTTGATCTTTTTTAAAATATTTTGAAAACTAAGAATGTTTTCCCCCCCGATTAGGATTCGAACTCACAGCCCCTGTCTGCTCCAGCACATTGGTAACATGGTACGGCTTCATCTCAAACGAAATACTTTTAGTGATGTCATTAAATTTTATTTCCCCGCACATTCACAGAAAGGCTCAACTTTTCAACTCACGAATTTCACTTTTAACAACAATTTATTATTATTATCATCATTTTGTGTGGATGAAGGAGTTTATTAAATTATATTATCAGGCAGAATTTTCATCTTTTGCCAGTTAATCTGTGGCGGCTTGGGATAACGATGTTATTTATCGTATTCATTAAGATTAAATGTATCTTTTATGCGTTTTACGATCATTTTGCTTATCAGATAAGCTTTTATTGCGATTCAATTTAATTTAATTTTACCATTTTGTACGTGATGTCTTCAAATTTTATGCGTGCATATTGTCATATATGTATAAAGTCTTAGATAATAACGAAAGGATTGTTCCTCAAATGTGTGGTTAGTTTTGTAAAATAATTATGTATGTGAATATGTAAACTCAGACTATTTACATATTTATGTGGTTACGCCGAGACCGAGCGCTGTCAACAATCAACAAACCCTGAGTTTGGATTTGTGAGAGAGTAATGTATGTGTGTGTGGTGTGTGTGTGTCTATGGGGTGTATGTGTGTGTCTGTGTGGTATGTATGTGTGGTGTATGTATGTGTGTGTGGTGTGTGTGTGTCCTGTGTGGTGTACGTGTGTGTCTGTGTGGTATGTGTGTGTGGTATGTGTGTGTGGTGTATGTGTGTGTGTATGTGTGGCATGTGTGTCTCTGTGTGATATGTGTGTATGGTATGTGTGTGTGGTGTATGTGTGTGTGTGTATCTGTGTGTGTACTGTGTGTGTGAGGTAATTTGGTTTCATCACCAGAGGAATCTCAACTCAGCAAAGCCTTTGTAAGACAAGCAATATGTACACGTAGAAATCATAAAGCTCTTGTCAACACACTTTCACGTTCAAGTCAATTGTACAAACAGAAATGATTATTCCGCAAATTTATACAACTGAAAATAAAATCCTTATATATGATGTGACTCGGTTTCAAGAAATTGGATCAAGTACAACCTCAGAATAAACCATATCCAGGAAATTATTTCTCTACCTCCGTCCCTCCTATTTTTCGACCTCCCTCCCTAGTTCTTTAGCTCCCCCTCTGATTATTAGCTTCCTAATTCTAAGTACACTTTGCTTTACTCCAACTCAGCACTCTCTGTATCTCCCTTCCTCCCCCTTTTTCAAATATTTTATTATCTCTCCCTCTCTTTCTCCTTCCCTCCCACCTCACAACCTTTTTGTTTATTTATGTATTATTCTCCGTCAATTCTCCCACATATCCACTCTCCTTTTCTAATTTCTTGTATTTCTCTCTCTCTCTCTCTCTCTCTGTCTCTCTCTCTCCTGGAACTTTTCTTTCTGGAACATTCATTTCCTATTCTTTGTCTCTCACCATTTCCTTTTTATCGTGCTTTCTTTCTCTCTCTCTCTCTCTCCCTCCCTCCCTGCCTCTTCCTCCCATTCTCTCTCGCCAGAAAAATCTCTTTTTCTAACTCGTCTCTCTCTTTCTCTTCCGAGAAATCTGAGAAAATTTAAATGCATAGAATTACACACATGAAAGTCTGCACACTCAGGAACCCTCCCGGGGCTACACCCTTCCCTTTCACACCCATCTCTCACCTCCCCGAAGTGAGAGAGCGAGAGATTGGTAAAGGTAAGCAAATATTTAGCCAAACATGAAACAAGAAAGCAGGAAGAGAGGAAAAGAGGAGAAGGATGGTAGAGAGAGAATAAGACTGTCAGATAAGGCAAAAAAAAGGAAAGCATTTTTTTAACCAAATAGTGGATTTGCTTTTTTTCTGCTGGTTTAAAAAACAAACGATCCTCATTTCTTGTTCAAATACTCGAGAGCACGACCTGGCCCTATTATTATGATTGTTTAGCTTTTCATTTTTTTTATATCTCTTGTAAGTGTATTTTTAAACAGGGTTATTTCACCTTAAAATGTTATGTTATGGAATAAAGAAGTCTCTTTTCAGGCTCATAACTCTGTATCATTAGAATCATTGTTTATGTTATTCTTGTATTTTCTTTTGTTACAGGTAAGTTAATTCACAACAACTATAATAGGATGAGCACATAGAAATATTGAAAGGTAGAAATATGATAATTTCACATGGTTGTAAGTACTTGCTTTTATTATTATTATTATCGTCTTCTTACTTCTCTTTCTCCTGTTTCGAATTGCCTTCAACCTCCTCACCCTTCTTCTTATAGTAATATATTAATAATGCTTTTTCTTTCTGTTATTATGTCATAATGTTAGTGGGTAGCGCAGAATCATAAGACTTTAACACTTCAATGTACAATATATATGTATTATTTATTTTTTTGCATGGTCGATGGTTCATTTTAAAGCAGCTACTCATTTTTCCTCACGAGGTATGAGTGAACCCCGAACATCCAAGTTCAGAGTAAAAGAATTCCTACCCCGCTGGGGATCGATCCAAGGTCACCATGCGTGCAAGCCTAGCGCTCTAACTCACTCGGCCACAGTGACTACCTTCTTCTTATAGAGTCCTCCTCCCTTTATTTATCTTTATTTTCTCTACCAGTTTTCCTCTTATTTTCATTTCGTTCTATCTTCTCCTCTTTCCTCTTCCTCTTCGCCTCCTCCTCCTTCATCTCTCCTCTTTGATTTCTCCTCCACCTCTTTCCTGTCTCTCCTTCTCCTCCTTCTCTTTCCTCTTCTCCTCCTCATCTTTCCTCTCTCCTCTTCTCCTCCTCATTCCTCTTTCCCCTCTCCTCTTCTTCTCCTCTCTCTTCTTTCCTCTCCTTTTCTTCTCCTCCTCCTCCTCTCTCCTCTTCTCCTCCTCCTCTCTCCTCTTCTCTTCCTCCTTTTCTTTTCTCTCTCTCTCTTTCCTTTTTTCTTCCTCTTCCCCTCCTTTCTCTCTCCTCTTCTCTTCTCTTCCTATTTCCTCTCTCCTCGTTCTCCTTCTCCTCCTTCTTCCTCCTTTTTTTCTCTCTCCTCTACTCCTCCTATTCTTTTTTCCTCCTCCTCTTTCCTCTTTTCTTCCTCTTTCCTCTATCTCCTCTTCTCTTCTTCTCCTTCTCCTCTTTCCTCTCTCCTTTTCCCTTCCTTCTCTCCTCCTTCTCCTCTTTCCTCCTCCTCTTACCTCTCTCTACTTCTCCTCCTCGTTTCTCTCTCTTCTTCTTCTCTTCATCCTTGTCTCCTACTACTCTACTTTATTACAACTTAGCATCGTAAGAAGAGCCAGTTCACACAGAAAGAGGGTTGAGAAAAAGCACTCGTTAAAAATTATGTTAATATTGAAAAGCTATTTGTATAATATCGAGATGAGGAACGGAAAATAGAGGAGGCAAGGGAATTTCTTGCTGAAAGAAAATGAGCGCGAAATATGTTAACGCAAAAAAAGGAGGGAAAGAGAGATGAAAGGTAAAGAGAAAGGGAAGACTAAAAGAAAGTGGAGCAAAAGAAGGAGAGAGGAGGGAAAGTGAGAAATGGGGTAAGGAAAAACAAGAAAATAGGAGAGAAAGGGAAGAAATATTTTCAACTATGAGAGAAACAATACTTTCTATACCTTATAGGAAATAGAAAGTAAAAATCATAATAATCTCGATGTCTATAGGTGAAAGTAATAGAAGAAGAGGTAATGGAAAAAGAAAAGAATTATAAGATGAGCAAATGAGATAAAAGGAGGGAGAAGAATGAAAGATGCAAGGTGGGAGGAGTAAATGGGAGGTGCAGGTGTAGTCAG
>CM044965.1:13815181-13827681 GCA_024516035.1 Bactericera cockerelli | reverse complement strand
ATTTAGGGAAACATTCTTATGTGATTTTTGTGTAAAATTGAATTTTTTTTTTAAATAATTTTTACCTAGAATTTTTACCGCGGATGTAATTTCATAATTAAACGTTCCAATTTTAGTTTTGAATGAAACTCAAAAGGAACATTAATTAGATTCAAACATTTTTTATATAGAATTTGAATAAATTAAAATCAAGCCTTTTTTAAAAAAGAAGAGTTAAAAAAAATACTATAAAAAGCCTTTGGCTCTGTTTTGTAGACGTCCTCTTTCTTCTTTTATCTTTCACCGCCTGTTCCTTGTCCTTCTCTCTTCTTACTAACATAGTTTTCATATGTAGACTTTCACGGGAGTGTAAAAAACAATCCTCTTTTCATTGAAATGACAGGAATGGTCATAAAAGACATTGTAAACGAGCAAACAAACAGACAAACATTATACATTATGTATTAGATTAACAATGTTCTGCATGTCCGTTATTGATGATTTATAATTTGTACATAGATAGATGTAAAATTCGTACATAGATAGATATACAATTTGTATATGTATAGATACAATGTATGACATTTTGTAAAATTGCCATCAGGATTCTAGGAGAATCCCAAAGGATGTCTCTCTCTTTCTCTCCTTCCCCACATCTCCATCTATGTCTTCCTATTTCTCTCCTTCTCCATATCTGCCTACTTGTCTTTCTTTCTCTTTCTCTCCCTCTCTCCACATCTCCCTCTATGTCTTCCTATTTCTCTCCCTCTCTCCGTCCTTCTCGATATCTTCCTGTTTGTCTTCCTTTCTCTCCACATCTCCCTTCCAGTCTTCCTATTTCTCTCCCTCTCTCCACCTCCACATCTCCCTCCTAGTCTCCCTCCCTGAGGAATAGTGTGAGCCTTGTCCCTGACAAATCCGGAGTTTAATTTCATATTTACGTCCGTATACATTGGCTATCCATCAGCATATCATATTTCACATCTATCTCTCTCCCTCTTCTTCCCCTCTTCACTCCCGCTTCCTCCCTTCTATCTGCCCGTCTGAAAATTGTCCTTCCATTGACCATCATTAATATATTGGTTTCGGTTTTCTAAAAGTCCGGAGACTTTTTTTTGTCAAATAAATGTATCTGAACTTACATTTTTGTGTAATATTCCATTTAAAAAAAAAAATTGTATACGTGATGGAGCATTACGTGTAATTTTTTTTTAAATTTTATTACTTACGAAAATTTCCAATTAAATCGGGAGTATTGTGTTCGTTTCTGTAAAAAAATAATAATATTTTTTTGCTCCGATTTCAATTTTTTTATAAAAAAAGTTATGTTGACTTTTTGTAATTTGATAAAATATAATGATTCTCACGGGATTCAAACTCACACAGTACTGTTTGACAATCGGTTGCATTACCTCTGTCTCAGGACACAAGTCGTAGCTTTGAGCAAAGTTTCTTCTTCCTTGACAGGAAAATTTTTCCCCCCTCTCTCTCTCTCTTTAAGTTCATCCCTCCCTTTCTTTCTATCTCCCCTTCCTCTCTTCATCTTCACCCCCTTCTATTCTCTTCCTCCCTTCTTCTCTATCTCACCTCTTCCTCTCTTCCCTTTCGCTCCAATCTCATTATTCCTCCCCTCTCATACTCCTTCTCCTTCTCGGTCAACATTCTTCTTCATTTATTATTTTTTCTTTATTAAAACGGATTTTATGATCAAGGAAGAAGAGGAGGAGGAGGGAAACAAGACAGAAAACCTCTAGCTGTCATTTTCCACATCTGTCCCTGGTTTCGGAGAATTTTCTCATTATTTTTATCCACCCCGACCAGTGCCGATGTGGTGGTTCATCAGTAGAGTTCAGAACTCTGTTCCTTATTAGGCACTCTGTGTCACCGGTGATGGGTCGGTAGCACGGGTGGCACAAGAAGCCACCCGTTGAAAGAAAGAAAAGTAAAATTGTGCACAAACTCACTTGAGATTCGGGAAGATTCTGACGGTCCCGTGCCTTCGAGGAGGGATCCGAGCTGTTATCAAGAGAACCAAACTTTTGTAAGTTGGTTCCCGTTAGCCAGGCACGGGATTATTTCCAGGTGCGATTATATAATGAGGGAGGACCCGACAACCAGGATAGACAATTCTATCCCGGTATAGATATATTATTATATTCACCCGGAAGTTAGAAGTTCTGTTCCTGTGCTGAACTGCGGTGACCATTGAGTTGAGAGAGCAAGCCGGTCATGTATTGATGCTGCTCGATTGTTCCTCCTGAAAACAAAAAGAGAAGATGTTTCAAAACAATATGATAAGAATCTTTTGATAAGAATATTTTATTTTTTGAGGAGGGGAAAGCTCATGCCGAAAAGTGTGGGACTCAGACATGGATTATGGCTGCCTACCCAAAAACCCTCATGAATACTAAACCATATCTTTGTGGGACTGTTAAATATTACTTCAAGACTGATAAAAAGATGAGGCCGTGTTAATGTAACTGGTAAGTCTTGAATTCTCCTAAAATTCCCCCTTTATACCTGAAATTCCCCCCAATTCGCAGTCAAGGCGCACCACTGAATATCCCAACTAAACCATGTTCTAGTCTGGCTGTGTTTTGCTGTTCTTTTTCTCCCCCCTCTCCTCCTCTCCCTCCCCACCATATCCGTTGTTCATTCTCTTCCCTGTACTTTTTCTAATACTTTCATTCTATTATGTTCCTTGTGTTTTGCTCAAGATTTACTAAAGTTTTTCCTTCCTTCTACTCCTCCTCCCTTCCTCCCTCCCTTCCTTCCTTCCTTCCTCTTTTTTTTTCTCGCTCCATCATCTCACCCTGATTTTTCTAGATTTCTTGTTGTGTTGCTTAGTTTTGGATTCAGTAATGACAGTTTGGTGATTCAAAACTGGAAGACAAGAAGACAGCCAGAAACTGTTGAGGACTAGAGAATGAGTGAGAAAAAAAAGGAGAGAGAGATTTCACCGTTGTTTTTGTTTAATTGCCTTCCAAATTCGGCCAAATCAAACAACACCATCAAGGACATGGTAGAAGACCAGGACAAGCGTCTTGAGTGTCTTGACGTCCAGGGGACACAATGTATCCGTCTAGTCTTCCACAGTAGGCGACCACAACGAAGACCCTGGGGGTTATACCTTACACCTTAGACCCTGATACCTACACTAGATATTTTTTAATTAAAACCTATCGAGTGGGGTATTGAACTATTGAATGGAAGGTCTCGATGTCCTTATGGTTCATTGGACACTTATAATGCGATAGTTGAATTTGTGTGAGGTTTACAGTTCACAGAACCACTAGTAACATGGTTAGATTATTTTACGTGGTCCACCCCAGGGACCAGGGTATAGGCCTCAGTTGTGTTCGCGCACACAGACATAAAAATTGAACTCTGAGGGCCGCATTATGAAACAGGATAAGTAAATCTAGGCCGACCCTTAGATTTTATCAGCTGGCCGATAGGTATTTTAAAACAAGATTTTCCGTCAGGAAGTCTGGCTACAGCTTTTTTTGGCTTCAGTCTGGCTTCAGTCAACGGAATTTTTGACTTACCGGGATTTCGAGCTAGCAACTTAGCAAGATGATTCTACTGTATACAGGGTGGACCAAAAAAACGTTTACACCCGTTAATGGTAGATTACTGACGACATTTCTAGGACGGATCTGCAATCCGTTTTTTCGGATTCGCCTTTATAACTGCACAAAGTGATTTTTTGCAACTTTCTGAAAAAGTCCGACTTTGGCTTATTCTTTAGGTCAGAACTTTTTTCCTGTTTAAGATGAGTTGATTCTGAACATTTCTGTAGAAAGCCAACAAAATTTCGAAGTTTCTAGCTACACTACTTTGTTTTTTACGGTTTGGTTTGGCATCTTTTTTGAGACCTGAATAGAAAAAAAATTCTTATGTAAATTTTTTACACTTTGAAACACTCAAGATTTGCCCGAGCAAATTTTGGCACAGACATGGGCAAGTTTGATAAAAGTTGGCGGCCAACCCAAGGATGCTAAAAAATAATTTTAAGATTTTTTATCACGTGATCTTCTGGGTAAAGAAACCAGGTAAGTCTCAAAAAATGATGTTCAAAATCTTAAAAGTGTTGACCGTGTAGGGTCGTCTTGTACTCAAAGAGTAATTAGCTATTTATGTCTGATAATTATTTTCCTTGGAATTAATTAAAGGCCAGTCAAATGAATGATTGTTTGTTTCTCGATGATAGTTTTCAAGCATATTTTTCTGCATTCTATGAAATATTATCTTTAAACTTTTTGAGTTTTTTTTAGTACAAGTTACATTATTATAATTCGAATGCTGAAATGGCAGATACGCATTTAGCATATGGAGTTGCCAACAGGAACATTTGGGATTACGTGAAAAACATAGTTTACGAAATCTGGTAGCAAGAATCCTGTTGGCATTCGATGACCTGACAGAAAAACCTGGAATCTAAAGTCTAAAGTCACCATTGGTTTCAAAAATTTGTGTGAGCAGAATCCATAGTGTGTGCTATGGCTAAATAAAAAATGGCAACAGTCTTTTTTATTTTGTAGTCATGAATTTTTTGCTGGCTCTGGCGTTCGGACCGGGTGGACTAGCTTACCACTGAGCTAATCGTGCGCGTCTAATCGTTTCTCATTGAACATACTAACACAAAATGTTTTTTTTTTTTAAATACCTTTTTGTTTATATCAAAATAGTAAAAAATATAATAAAGACTGCAAAAGTTTATTAATTTTACAAAATATTATCTTGTTTTTTTCAAGACTTCTATTAAGAGTTGGCAATCGGTAAATATTTATTATTAATTAGTATTGTTTATGATAGAAGAACCTCCCTACATATTTACCTGGATTTATTTGATGAACTCTATTTTCGTTTGGAAAATTCGCTAGTTTTTTTTTCTCTCGTAGGGAAGCATAAGAAAAACCTTCCTTACATTATCAAGGCAGTCTCTCAGGGGCTTACATGAATAATAATTATGTGTATTGTGATACCAATAGTATCTGATATAACTCTATTTACAGATGGTATTACCCCCAAAAAAAACCATTAGTTGTTGGTGTTACAACAGGTCAGATACAGGTATGAATAAAATATTCCATCAGATTTTTTTTGATAAAATAATATGGACCGTCGAGAATTGAACCTCGGTCATGCGACTAACACTCTTAGCACTACCACATCTAGCTATCACCACTGACAATTTGAGAAGCACGAAATTTATCATTTGAATTTTCCTAAACTGGCTGATGAAGGCATGTGAAACCGCGGTATTCAAAAAAAGCAATGTAAACAATTTTTGTAAACATTACAAGACGCCCTTACACAATCTACAGCTAGAAAACTCTTAGGATTTTTTAAGAGTTTTTGGCAAACATCTAATAATTTTTCCCAGAAGATCACGTGATAAAAAATCGTAAAATTATTTTTTAGCATCCTCGGGGCGGCCGCCAACTTTTATCAAACTTGCCCATGTCTGTGCCAAAATTTGTTCGGACAAATGTCGAGTGTTTTATTTAGTGAAAAAGTTTTTTCGGGTGTTTTTTTCTGTTCAGGTGTAAAAAAATATGACAAACCAAATCGTAAAAAACAAAGTAGTGTGGCTAGAAACATCGAAATTTTGTTGGCTTTCTGCAAAATTGTTCAGAATCAACTCATCTTAAACAGGAAAAAAGTACTGACCTGAAGAATAAGCCAAAGTCGGGCTTTTTCGGAAAGTTGCAAAAAATCACTTTGTGCAGTTACGAAGGCGAATCCGAAAAAACGGATTGTAGATCCGGCCTGGAAATGTCGTAAGTAATCTACCATTAACGGGTGTAAACGTTTTTTTGGTCCACCCTGTAGAGAGACTAGTTGTTTGCGAGTACTTCGCATCGAGACTTACCTGAATGGAAGCTAGAAGAAAAAGAAGAAGGAGCAAGTATAAAAGAGAGAGGTACAAACTTTTAATGTGAAATTTAATGAGGGATTCTCGACTCTGAAAGTCCTAATTCAAGTTGTTAGCAGTTTACACATAGCCGTTATAATTCTAATTGTACTCTGGGCGCCACGGCTTTGCCTGGCTTTCTGTGGCTCTTGACTCCTGGTCCTTCTTGTCGCTAGCGGCTGTCTATTGTGGGATCCGTTGGTTCGAATCCCACCCCGTGCATGAATTTTTCCTCATTTATTTGAGCTTGTGACCACATAACAATAATAAGACTCTGAGGGTTAGGCTGTAGAAAATGCTTTAAGCATTAATCTTGCATGCTTTAAGCATTAACCTTCCACTAAAGAGTGTGATTATTACTGTGAAGATTCTAGGTTCGAGACCGCGAGGTTGCCGCTTGTTTATTTATATATTCAAATCGGTTTTATTTTTATCAAAGGTCTTTTTTTAATGAATATTTATTTAAAGAGAGGTCTGTAACATTCAGAGTCCTTGCCACTGAAAGGTCTACTGGAAGCTATCAGGGATTCGGCACATCTTACCAATTTTTTTAAAGTTCATTCAGAAGAGAACATCCCGATGGCCCAAGCCTCCCATCTGAAACTCGGACACCTTGCTCTCGTTCATTTGTTTTTAAATAACATTTCGCATTTTTCTTACTTCAAAATTTTTCCATGATTATTTTTTTCCAACTCGCATAAAAAATTAAATGATGAGAGTTTTTCACAGCATTTTTTTCGTGCTCTTTCTTCCTCTCTCATTTTCTCGTCTGCTTCTCTCCTTCTCTCCCCCTCTCTCTCTCTCCTCCTCCTCCCTCCCTCCCTCCTCCTCCTCCTTTATTTCCCAAGGTTCATGAAATAAAGTTAGAGTTTTCCTAACGGTACATTTTCTCCTCTGGGTCAGATCATCAGAAAGTTTGAAAGTTTTTCTTCTCTCAGAAGACTCTGAATGAGGGATCCAAGGGTTCGGACTCGAGCTCAGATTTATGAAACAAAACTTTTGAACCGAACAGTTTAAGTTCGATTCCTGGTCAAAAAAAGTTAGTGTTGCGCCGAACGACTATAAAAATCATTTGAGACAGTTAAGAATTACTCCTCCTCCTCCTCCTGAGAGCCTTGGTATTACCATCAAGGTTGTTCAACAACTATAAACAGGGTGATTAATTCTTATCTATTCCACAAGGAGATATTCCTTGTATACGATGAATTTCTAATATTAGAAATTCATCGGAAGTAATACTTTTTGAAGAGCCTTGATAGTGATAGCGTTGAGTGATTGCTTATCAGAGATGGCGAAAAGCTGTTCACAAGGGACATCTCCTTGTAGATTATCTATTAATAGTGCCTGCCCGATTAGGATTATAGATTCTTAATATCCCAGCAGTCAACAAGTATTTTTTTTTTTTTTTAGTACTTTCAAAAGATTATTTTTTATTCAACAAATTCTTAAATAAAATTTAAATGTAAAAAATAAATAAATTCATAAATAAAATTTAAATGTAAAAAATAACTTATTAATAAAATGAAAATTAAGAACATGGCAAGTTTAAGTGGCCAATTAACACACTTACGATTAACACTGCGACCTCTTGAAATCTACTCTGATTAGTTGATTTTAATCTAGTTCTAACGTCCTGATTTGAGAGCGCTGGAAATCGTACCAGCTAAGTGTAGTGCTAATAGCCTTTGTTAGTCTAAAATGATGGTTATGTCATTTGAATTATGAACGTCCGACAATTTGCGTAAAGGATATCGAACTCATGTAATCGAGAATTACCACAATCCGTACAGGATTAATTTGCAAACAATTATGCAATCTCCAACCCTCTTGCACCCAAATGGTGATTCGGGTTTTATCGTTTATCGCACATCCCTTGAATATGCTGTGTCCCTCCCCATTAGATCGTGATAAGTAACGGGTAGGCATGCATTAACAAATGAATCCCTTTCTATAATCACTCTGAAAATCTCACACCCTGTTGCAGAAGGAAGTAGTTGGAAGGAGGGAGAGATACAGACGATGGTGGCTTACGGGAAAGATGAAGAGATATTTGAGGAAATTGAAATTGATAGAGAGGAAGGAATAGCAGGATAGAGATATGGAAAACCATAAGAAGAGAAAGAGAATAAGACAAATAAGAAAAAGAGAGCTAAGATAAGAGGAAAAGATAGAAAGAGAAACAAAAAAAGGGAAAGATAAAGAGAACAAGAAAATCAATGGAGAAAGAGAAAAATCAAAAGAAAAGGAACAAAAGGAGAAGAAAAAGAAACAGAGCAAAGTAGAGAAGAGAGGGAAAGAGAAGAAGAACAAGATGAACATAGCCGCTCAGGAAAACTTACAAAGACCAGCACTAAGGTTGAGAGTAAGAGAGGACTGCGCGGGAAGCCCTGTGGTATGCTAACCACACAATGTTGCTGTTACTCTCCCTGGGGTGAACAATATGGAGGAATATCCTCGAGTTTTGTGGGGGAGTGTGAAACGTAAGATCTAGTGTGTTCTTGCTTAGAATAAACATTAATTAGATCTGTTTGATTATTTTGTCCGGAGAGAAAACACGGGTTCATGAAAGCAAGCTGTAAACATAACATAGCCGTGTTTATAAAGAGTACTTCGTAAACATGGTTGGTTTTATAGGGTTATCTATCATATAAGTGCTGATCTCAAGATTGATATCACAATTACTCTAATTCGCTTTTGATATTACTCTAACTCGCCTCTAACTCTAACTCGCCTCTAACTCTAACTCGCCTTACTAGAACGTGCATTTTTTAAAACACCAATCATGCTAATGGAAAAATTAATAGACAAAATATACAACGAAAGTCATGACTTAGCATCGGTTTTCTTCATCTAAGACAGTTTGGGCGAATCGAGACTTAGCGCCACAGTTGTTTAACAAAAACCTCTATTAATTTCTCCTTGAGGTCTTTCCCAATGAAATTAGCATTTTAAACAGGACCAAGATTCAAAAGAAGCCTCGTTATACTTCTATCTACTGAGGTCAGCTTAATCATGCGAATATCAAATCTCGATTTCACAAGATGTGAAAATAAATGGGGCAAAATAGAAGAGAAATCTAGGCGTCCGTGTGCTTTCATGTAAATTGAACATGAGTTAGACAGGGAAGTTCCTTGAACTGGCATAATACTGATGGCGATAATTATGTACAGTGGTGGTCAAAGAGCTGGTGGTTGTGAATGAGATGCTAAATGGGGCAGTGGTTGATAATTTTGTTCTTCCCCTCTCTCACTCTTTCTTCCTTTTTCAAGCTCTTTCCTCACTCTCTACTTCCACCCGTTCCTCTCTCTCCCGCTCCATCTATCTCTCGCCTGAATCATTTTCCTCTCTCTCCCACTCTATCTATCTCTTCCCTGACTGTCTCCTACTCATCTCTTTCGCTCCCTCTCTAACTCTCTGATCATTTACTGAAGCAAAGCTCAGAGCATGTGGATTCTGGAAAACAAAGGATTCTCCTTCTGACCACAAGACATGGGTTTGTTCCTCTCTCTCTCTTCTCTCTCTCTCTCTCTCTCTCTCTCCCCCCCTTCTTGTTCTCCTACATACATAACTCTCTCTCTATCTCCCTCTCTCTCTCTCTCTCTCTCTCTCTCTCTCTCTCTCCCTCTCCCCTTCTTGTTCTTCTACATACATATATCTCTCTCTCCATCTCTCCCTCCCCCTTCTTGTTCTCCTACATACATCTCTCTCTCTCTCTGTCTCTCTCTCTCCTTTATATCCATCTCTCTCTACTCCTTTCTTTCCTCTTTTCGTCTGACCATTTCTCTATCACTCAATCTTTCATTTTCTTCTTCTCTTGTGTCTTCTCTTCTTGTTTTGTTTTGTGGTTCATTTAAAAGCAGTATTTTCAACTATCTTAGTGTTTATCACCTCCTCTCTATTTCTCCAATTATCGCCTCTTCTTTTCTCACCTGTTTCTCACCACTGTGCATTAACGTCGCCTGCTGGTTACCTTCCACTAAACAGTGTTGTTATTATTATCTATCCATGTATCAATTAAATGGGTGGTATACTACGAGGGAATCTACAGAGTTTAAAAACTGCTACCATTATTATCATCTTTTTTGTATTCAAAATGGGAAATCCACACAAGAGTTATCAGAATGGTGAAGTCACTACTACTAAATTTCACCTCGTAGTTGTTTTCCACTCTAGGGACCCGACCGTCCGATCTTAAGGTTACGAATCCTTCCTTATCGATGGGGTACCACCATCAATAAAGAAGGATTCCTTATTGATTGATGGTGGTACCGAGGATGATGAATACCAAGAAAAAAATCAATAGTAAGGAGTGGTTCCCCATCTTATTTTGTCTGTTGCTTCTTACTAGGCTTTCTTCAAACCTTCACCTGGTAATCCTCAGGAATGGTTCTCTTGCATATCTTCGCCCTTACCAGACGCGTCCGGTGAGAAAATGATTTGCGGGTGCTGCCACATAAACCGGACTAAAATGGGATTCAAAGAGTCGTTCTTTCAGTATCTAAAGAGTTTGAGTTTGTGTACCATGCCAATCATTTTAATTGTGCATTGTTTTTTCTTCTTCTTTTTTTCTTCTTTTTTTTCTGGTGTAACGGCGCTTTAACAAGGCGGTAAGCCTGTCGTTCACGCGGGGGGTTATGCATTTATTATTCTAAAAATGTGTTATAATTTTCATTGTGTACGAGCTAGGACTTGAGAAAATCGTCTCTATTTCTTTTGTGTCTGGGGTTGCTGCAGTGCCGCAGCTCATTGCGACTGACCCTCACAATTCCGTCCATTCAAACCCATCACCACAAGTCTCCTTAGCATATCGTCTTCAAATTATCACAAATGTACAACTTCCTACATCTCTTTCTCTCTCTCTCTCCTCTCTCACTCATTTATCTCCCCTTTTCATCACTATCTGTTAGCGTAATGGGACTCCCTGTCTCGAGCCGACAGTCTAAATATAGCATACTGCTATCGGTGTATTCTGTTTCTTGTCTCTCCCATTTCTCCTCTCTCTCTCTATCTATCTCTCTATCTCTTCTCTTCTCATTCGTCCCCACCCTATGTAATTGTATTTTCGGAAAGCTTTTAATGGGTCTCCCTAATTAGGAGGAATCAAAATTCATTCTCGGACGCCGAGCTCTCGATGAGACTGGTCATGGGAGGGGATATGTTGTCCCTGTGAGAAGGTATAGGGGATATGTTACTCTGATGGAAGACGTAGGAGGGGAGGGGATACGTTACTCTGATGGAAAGCGGAGGAGGGGAGGGAATATGTTACTCTGATGGAAGGCGGAGGAAGGGAGGGGATACGTTACTCTGATGGAAGGCGTAGGAGGGGAGGGGATATGTTACTCTGATGGAAGGTGGGGGAGTGGATATGTTGTCCCTGTGAGAAGGTATAGGGGATATGTTACTCTGGTGGAAGGCATAGGAGGGGAGGGGATACGTTACTCTGATGGAAGACGTAGGAGGGGAGGGGATACGTTACTTTGATGGAAGGCGTATGAGGAGAGGGGATATGTTACTCTGATGGAAGGCAGGGGAGGGGAGGGGGTATGTTACTCTGATGAAAGGTGTAGCAGAGGAGGGGATACGTTAGTCTGATGGAAGGCGGAGGAAGGGAGGGGATATGTTACTCTGATGGAAGGCGGAGGAGGGGAGGGGATATGTTGTCCCTGTGAGAAGGTATAGGGGATACGTTACTCTGATGGAAGGCAGAGGAAGGGAGGGGATATGTTGTCCCTGTGAGAAGGTATAGGGGATATGTTACACTGATGGAAGGCGAAGGAGGGAGGTGATATGTAATTTTAGTAGGAGTTGCGGGAATAAGGGATACTTGATTCTAGAGGAAGGGGAGGGGATATGTTGTGCCTGTGAGAAGGTGTAGGGGAAATGTTACTCTGATGGAAAGTGTCGTGGACATATGTACTTATTTGCTCTTTAAATGTAGGCATACGAATAGGCATATTACTTTGGATATACAGTGGTAGTTTTTAGGGTAAACTTGATGAGGTGTAAACTTAGTTCCCACTATTGGGAGGGGAAAGGGATGGTAGGATGTGAGGAGGAGTGTCAAGTTTCTCAACAACTTGTAGATCTGTCATCATTATTACACATGTTTGATTTTGCTTGTTTTGTATGATTCTATGAAGGATGATTTTAATTTGAAATTTGGATATTTATTTATCAAGCAAGCGGATATCCCTGTACTTTTGACCTTTTTTAAGGTTCAACTTACCCCATAGCCGAAGAAAATATGTTTCAAGATGATAAAATGGCCACTAATATTCTCCAGATTGAGATAAAGTGGGGTTAATATTTTCTACTTCCCCATATTAAGATAGATAGTGGTGGTAGGGTTATAATATTGCGACCGATATTCCCCACATTCGGATAGGTTGGGGGTAGAGGGACCGAGGGGGTTACACGGCCTTTTACTGAGAAAGACTTAAGTTAAGATTTATGTGATGATGAACCTTCTCCGATGTTGAATCTCTATCTCTCCTTATCTCCCTTCTTTCTGTATCTCCCATTTCACAACTTTTCCTCCCTCTCCTTTTTCATACACATATTTCAAGGAGAATATTTGTGGGAAATTATTATTTTCTCTTCC
>CM044965.1:13593472-13815081 GCA_024516035.1 Bactericera cockerelli | reverse complement strand
ATTGTTACCTTTGTTGTTTTGTTTAATTGTATTTCTTTTGCCTCCATTAATTTCCACATTGTATGGTGCAGGTTTAGAGGAAAGCATTAAAGGAATTTAAAGAACAAGATAGCCTCGTTTTATTTCTGAGGCAAACGAAAGGATCAGGGGCTCATGTGAATAGAGAGCTCCAACAGAACAGGGGCGTATGAGCGGAAATTAACAATGAAAGAAGTTAATAGCAGTTGCCTTCCATTAAAAAAGTTGCCATTTTGTACCATCAAGTTGCGTAAAAATACTTTAAACAATACATTTGCTATAGTAAAAAAAATAGTCCGAAACATTAAGGGCGCATTAATAGACGTTTTCGTAAAACCTCTGTGGCGCTAAGTCACTTATTGCGTACTATGTAAGATAGGGAAAATCGACGCTTAGCAATGACTTGTGATATAAAATTTGTCTATTAATTTCGCCCTAAATCTCTGCATAAAATGTGACTTTATAATTTCAATTAAGGAATTCTCGTTAATAACTTTACTTTGCTTTTGCAAATTATATTGTTTTTGTAAATTTCTTGCTACTAAAAACTCACAAATGAAATAGGATATCGAAACTTCCATTAAGGATTGAAATACCTACCGCATTTGTAATTCTTTATACGATTTCTGACTATTTAAAAATAATAAAAAAATCCCTAAACCAGGACTGAATCTTACCCCATCTCCCCTGAAACACCCCCAACCTCCCCATCAAACTTCTGGAAAACAACAAAACTTTCGCCCCGGTAATATTGTAATCTGTTCGCATCTCTCGACACAACACATTTGCATTTACAATACATTAGGGAATTCCGTTCCCCCCAAACCCCGTCCTACCCTATATCCGAGTTCATCATGTAATGTCATTTCTCGTTTCGTGAAATATTTATATTTAATTTTTTTTCTCCGTCCCGACTCTGTAATATTGTCCGATCCCAAACGAACCGCAGCGCATTTCCATTTCGCCGATGACCAATTCCTCTCCCCTGTTTTTTCTACCCCACCTTACCCTATCTTTGTTTTTTTTCGTATCAATATCATTTTTTAAAATGTTATTCAGGATATGAGTTGGAGATTTTTCTGTTTGTCTGACTCTATAGGATGTTTCGAAAACTTGGTCTGCTCATTTTACTTCAACTGTACATACCATATTTCCTTCTCTTAGAAGATACAGAGAAAATTTTCCCATCGAATGAAAAGTCAAGAGTGTCTCAGAAAAGTGTCATGGAAATAGAAAGAACTTTTTCCGTACCCCGAAATGTACGATTACTAAACAAATAAATGTGTTTGTTCAGAAATTTCAACTTTCGGGTCCGAAAAATAAAACTTAATTAAAAAAATAAGATGAGCCAGACCTTACCTGAAGTCAGAGTTTCAATCAATCACAGCGCACTACAGCCCGACTTAAGGGACAGTCAGGCTTATCTTAAATTTAATCTTGTTTTATCATTCGAACGTTGGTGTCTAAAATGTGCCCATAAAGTATTTATTTATTTCGTTATATGAATATTGGTTGAAACCACAAATATTGTAGCTTTATCGTTGCTAATAAATACTTCAAACAAATTCCAGGAAAAACAATGGAAATTTTATATAAAAAATATTTGCGCTCTCCTAATTCTCCTGCTTCTGTCACATTGCACCCTCACGGTTCATTGTTCATTAGATTTCAGCCACATCCCTACTGCCCCTCCCACTCCAGTCCAGTGGATCTCTGATTTTATCTCACTCTGGTATTGCTGCATCACTTAACCATTAACTCTGTGATCCTTTTTGAGGATATCTGATTGTAAAAAAGCGAATGGCAATAATAAATTCACTGCAAAATCAGAGACGGTTTGAAATTTTGATTGTTTTTGACATTATCCTAGAGAACAAAATGTCGAAAATGAAAATTGGGGTATCTAGGGAATAAATTGAATTTTTAATTTTTGTGTTTTGTCTATGTCGTTTGTAAATCAGACTGACAGATATTGTTTAGGAAAACTGATCAAATTATTTTATTATCTGACTCTATACAACTTCAATTTCATGTCTCATGATAGTAAAGAATCACCCATAGGTTTTCCGCGTGAGACAAAGAAATATGTAATAATAAGAAATATGAACTCAAGTTAAAATTACACATTGATTTGTACTCATTACATTTTTACGGCATGTAAAAAATTTAATGAGTCATTTAGAAGATATTAGCGATCACAATATATGTAGAAAATTTTTTACTGGTTCTAAGCTTCTAAAATCAAGCAATATTTGGAATTCGTGACACCCAAAGGATTCACATGACTCCCAAAGGAAGCTACAAATTTGAAGGCTTTATGAGACATAATTATGTCAATTTTTCCTGGGTTAAAAGGAATAATTAATTTCCGGATTTTGAAATAATGTGAAGAAAAAAGTTAAATTCTTACCTGTTTCTATCGTATGCTGCAAAATTTAAAACACTTGTATTTAAAATCCAGTACATAAAACACGTTGATAAAATTCTACGAACTACAAAATACAGCTTGAAATAAGTAAAATTCAAGAAAATTCTTAACCAAAACGAAATGCGCACAACTTCCGAACTTTAGTCAAGGAGGGCCCAAGCAGAATGATTGCCTACTACTACGTATTAGGGACCCTGCTAGTTGACCTGAACTTGGGCTGTCAGGTAGAAGATAGAAATAGATAAGAAAAAGGTTGCTGAGAATTTTTCGGTTTCAGTTTCCCACGCCAAAATTTTCCAACTAGACCAGTAGCGTAGGGTTAATTATATTATTATATTCTAAACAGACCAGTGGCGTAGGGTTAATATTATATTCTAACTAGATCAGTGGCGTAGGATTAATATTATATTCTAACTAGATCAGTGGCGTCGGATTAATATTATATTCTAACTAGACCAGTGGCGTCAGTTTAATATTATATTTCATCTAGACCAGTGGCGTCGGTTAATATTAAAGTTTAACTAGACCAGTCGTGTCGGATTAATATTATATTCTAACTAGACCAGTGGCGTCGGATTAATATTATATTCTAACCAGACCAGTGGCGTCAAATTAATATTATATTCTAACTAGACGAGTGGCGTCGGATAAATATTATATTCTAACTAGACCAGTGGCGTCAAATTAATATTATATTCTAACCAGACCAGTGGCGTCAGGTTAATATTATATTCTAACTAGGCCAGTGGCGTCGAATTAATATTATATTTTAACTAGACCAGTGGCGTCGGTTAATATTTTATTCTAACTAGTCCAGTGGCGTCGGATTCATATTATATTCTAACTAGTCCAGTGACCTCGGATTAATATTATATTCTAACTAGTCCAGTGGCGTCGGATTAATATTATATTCTAACTAGTCCAGTGGCGTCGGATTCATATTATATTCTAACTAGTCCAGTGACCTCGGATTAATATTATATTCTAACTAGTCCAGTGGCGTCGGATTAATATTATATTCTAACTAGACCAGTGGCGTCGGATTAATATTATATTCTAACTAGTCCAGTGGCGTCGGATTAATATTATATTCTAACTAGTCCAGTGGCGTCGGATTCATATTATATTCTAACTAGTCCAGTGACCTCGGATTAATATTATATTCTAACTAGTCCAGTGGCGTCGGATTAATATTATATTCTAACTAGTCCAGTGGCGTCGGATTCATATTATATTCTAACTAGTCCAGTGACCTCGGATTAATATTATATTCTAACTAGTCCAGTGGCGTCGGATTAATATTATATTCTAACTAGTCCAGTGGCGTCGGATTAATATTATATTCTAACTAGTCCAGTGGCGTCGGATTAATATTATATTCTAACTAGTCCAGTGGCGTCGGATTCATATTATATTCTAACTAGTCCAGTGACCTCGGATTAATATTATATTCTAACTAGTCCAGTGGCGTCGGATTAATATTTTATTCTAACTAGTCCAGTGGCGTCGGATTCATATTATATTCTAACTAGTCCAGTGACCTCGGATTAATATTATATTCTAACTAGTCCAGTGGCGTAGGATTAATATTATATTCTAACTAGTCCAGTGGCGTCGCATTAATATTATATTTTAACTAGACCAGTGGCGTCGGATTAATATTATATTCTAACCAGACCAGTGGCGCCGGATTAATATTATATTCTAACCAGACCAGTGGCGTCGCATTAATATTATATTTTAACTAGACCAGTGGCGTCGGATTAATATTATATTCTAACCAGACCAGTGGCGTCGGATTAATATTATATTCTAACTAGACCAGTGGCGTCGGATTAATATTATATTCAAACCAGACCAGTGGCGTCGGATTAATATTATATTCTAACCAGACCAGTGGCGTCGGATTAATATTATATTTTAACTAGACCAGTGGCGTCGGATTAATATTATATTCTAACCAGACCAGTGGCGTCGGATTAATATTATATTCTAACTAGACCAGTGGCGTCGGATTAATATTATATTCTAACTAGACCAGTGGCGTCGGATTAATATTATATTCTAACCAGACCAGTGGCGTCGGATTAATATTATATTCTAACTAGACCAGTGGCGTCGGATTAATATTATATTCTAACTAGACCAGTGGCGTCGGATTAATATTATATTCTAACCAGACCAGTGGCGTCGGATTAATATTATATTCTAACTAGACCAGTGGCGTCGGATTAATATTATATTCTAACTAGACCAGTGGCGTCGGATTAATATTATATTCTAACTAGTCCAGTGGCGTCGGATTAATATTATATTCTAACTAGACCAGTGGCGTCGGATTAATATTATATTCTAACTAGTCCAGTGGCGTCGGATTAATATTATATTCTAACTAGACCAGTGGCGTCGGATTAATATTATATTCTAACTAGACCAGTGGCGTCGGATTAATATTATATTCTAACTAGTCCAGTGGCGTCGGATTAATATTATATTCTCACTGGTTCAGTGGCGTCGGATTCTTATTGTAACTAGAACCAAATATTCCAACCAGACCAGTAGAGATTCATTTTACTCGAACCAGACAAAAAAATACAGATGAGAATGTAGAGATGCTGAAATGATTTCACCTAAAGCCCCCCCTCATGGTGAACTCTGGACTCATACTCACGTGTTAGGTACTGGATATAAGGTACAGAGTAGTTGGAGGCCACTTCTGTACAAGATGGTGTGGCAAGATGAAGGGTGGATATTCGATTCCCGTGCGAGGACACAAATGATGAACAAGAGAGAGAGAGAGAACATAGGGGCAAACCCGGGTCAGTTATCACATAGAGTGGACAATGTCGACATGGTCATCAATTTTTGTTTTTTTTTTTAGGGTGAAACCAAGTGACGTTATATGTATTAGATATGAATTTCTATAACGGTACACATACATACATATTATTAAAAGTTAATATGTAAAAAAAATCGACCTCTGAAGACTGCAATAACTGTATTTATATCAACTTTAAATTGTTACAGTTTTTCCTAAAGGAAATTCTCATGAAGATCAGAAATAGCGTCTTTTGATTTCACCCTAACTACTTGAATGTCTTAACAGTAATGATAGGCAAATAATAAATGTTTGCTGGTCTGAAATAAGTTATTTAATTTAATAGTTACCTATTATTAAATTAAATTATTTTAAAACAGACAAATCGAAATATCAATCCGTAAATATAAGCAAAAAGTATGTGATCAATTAAAATTTGTTCGGGCTTGAAAACATGCAACAAGTGTAAATTACTCAGCTTTTTTCGACTCTTTTTTTGTACAAATAAAAGTAAAATTCTCTATGGTAATTATTTGGTTCGAGAGGGATGGAAGAAGCATTGCAACCTGCAGCATTCGCGAGAAATCGACAACGCTTGAAATGACGGGTCCAACAAGGTAATAAGGTAATTATTCAGTTTTTTCTCGATATTTTTTTTTTTTGATATATAAAAAACAAATCAAAACTGGAAATAGTAAATTAATTCGAAGGCACTTTGAAAAAGAACACCAAACAATAACTGAGTTCTTCCGCAAATATTATTATGACACAGTTGTTAAATAACCCAGTGAGGCCTCTAATGATGTCCTGGCTATGTCATTTTTCATACTTACTGTTTCCTTCTTCTGTACCTTCATATTTTTTCTCTCTCACACACACACTCTCTCTCTCACTCACTCACTCTCTCTCACACACACACACACTCTCTCTCCCTCTCACTCTCTCTCTCACACTCTCTCACTCACTCACTCTCTCTCACACACTCTATCTCTCTCTCTCTCTCTCTCTCACTGCCTCTTCTATAAAGAGGATATAGTCCACTCTCTCTTCTTCTCATTTTTCTCTCTATTGTCATCTCTCTGTCTCATTCTTCGGTTCTCCTCATTCTTTCTTTTCAATTTCCTGTTTCCTGTGCCTCAGAGTTTGCATCTCAGATAAATTTCTCACTTGATCCCTCTTTTCCTGTCTCTCTCTGTACTCTTTATCTGCTCTCTCTTTATCTGTTCATCTTTTTCTTTCTTTTCACTCTCTCCTCTCTTTCTCTTTTTTATAACTCCGTCTTTCTTTCACTACCGCTCACTCTCTGCACTCTATATCTCTATCTCTCTTTTCATCGCTCCATCTCTTTCTTTCTCTTCCCTTCTCTCTTTCTCACACCTGTGTTTCCAAGTGAATATCCACGCGAGCTATCATGTCTCTTTTCATCGATATCTTATTCACTGCACTGTTTTTCAAAAAAATATTTATTGACATCAGTTTCCTGTTTGAGACATTGGACTGAGAGACAGAATGGAGACATCGTGCAGAAAATAAAAATAGTCTGTACGTATCCCACTGAGTGCAACATTGTGAAGCTTTTTGCAACATTTTATTCTCCGCGTATCCTTTAAAATCAAATGAGATCGAGTTCCACTGACTGCTTTGCTATTCATAATTAGACTGCTTTGCTATTCATAAATTCCATGAAAGGGATTAAAAATGAGACGAGACAATCACCGGAAGAACAGTAAGGGAGACAGACTGAACTATATCCTCTTTATAGGAAGGGGAGAGAGAGAGTAGGAAAAGACAGAGGGATGAAAGGCGAGAAGGGACAGGTGTCAGGGTAATAAGATTAAATCCTCCCACGTCCAAAGTCCATACTCCATAGTGTCCGGATAGAAAAAATGTGGACGATTCTGTTATCACCATTTTTCATCGATTTCATAAGGGGTGGAGGAGAAGGAGGAAGAGACGAGGGGGGGGGGGATGGTGGAGATATTTGATATGGGATTGAATGAGAGAGATGGGAGGAGAGATAACGCAGGAGGGGGTAGAGAAGGGAACAGGTAGAAAGAGATATCACATCAAGGAAAGGAGTGGGAGGTAGGGGAAGACCACGATAAGAGGAGGAGGAAACTGATACATTTTTTATGATCGTTTTTGTTTTGATAACATTTTGACTTATGCTCTCCCCCTTCATTGATCTGAGATCAACCAGGGAGTCATGCGTTTTTCTTGACATTATGAATATTTATGATAGCAAAAACTTGATTTTTTATTCATTAACTAGCGGGCCGAGGCATGGCCGTGAAAGCAAAAAGTCCTTTTTCGCCAATGGCAGGTGTTGTAGTGGGAATTTCGAAAAATCCGTCTTATGGCACATCTAGACTATAAGACAAAGCTACCTACCAAATTTCAGCTTCCTAGGACTTACGGTTTGGGCTGTAGAGCGATGATCAGTCAGTCAGTGGTCAGTCAGTGGTCAGTCAGTGGTCAGTCAGTGACTTTGACATTTATATATTAAGATTCATTGTGGTGTCATCGCATTCGATTGGTGTTGACTCTGTTCTTCTGAACATTTTGCTATTAGCAACTAATTCTTTCACAACTAATACTGAGCCACTTACTCCTGATGATTTTTTTTTTATCACAAATAAGACAATATATTTTATCTTAATAGAAAGGAATAAAGTTCCTATAGTAACGTCGTGATTCCAACAAATTACCGGAAGAAATGGAAAAAATTGAGCAAAACATTAAAATGATGGAAACGGAAATCTAAAAAACATGTTCACAAATCAATAAATTCAATCACAAAGGTAATGAAAAAGTAGATGTTTTTTTTATCGAGTGAATGTTAACGTCAGAGGAACACCGGAAAATACTGTTGTATGTTGAATTGTTGATGCTATAACATCGTCCAAAATATGAACAGTTCCGATATTCTTGATTCAAACTAGTAGGGAGTGGAAAGTCCCTTCCACCAGGAAATCACAGTATTTGTTTTTTATTTAGAAAACTAAGAAATACAATATTCTTTCCAAATTATTTTCAACTAAATGTACGTAATTTGAAACGATAAAGAAGAACAATTTTAATCTTATGATCCCCCTTCTCAACACAGTTTTTTTTTTAACGTTAAGAAAGGGTACCAGTCTATAATTTTAAAGTCTGTAATAATTTAATGTAATAAATACATGGATTTTTTTAAAATCAATAAATAAAATCAGAGAACGCGCTGTGCGGTTCGCCGAAAGCTAGCTTGCTTCCTCACCCTCACTAAAAACGTATTGATACTATCTCGTATTTCCATATTCATACCGTCCCTCCCTTTGTCTCGTCCCCTCCCCTTTCTTTATTTCCTTCTCCCCCCCCCCCTTCCTGATACCCCACCTCGTAATATGAGACACATAATTGACGTCCACGTGTGGGAGGGAGGGAGGGAGTGCGGGAGATATGGAGGAAAGGAAGGAGAGATGTAAAGGGGAGGAAGGAGAGATATGAAGAGAAGATGAAAGAGATATGGATGGAAGGTTAGAGATATGCAAGAAAGGAAGGAGAGATGTAAAGGGGAGGGGAGGAAGGAGAGATATGAAGAGAAGATGAAAGAGATATGGAGGGAAGGAGAGAAGAATAGAGAGAAATATGGAGGGAAGGGGGGAGATATATGGAGGGAAGGGGGGAGATATATGGAGGGAAGGGGGGAGATATATGGAGGGAAGAAGGGATAGATATATGCTGGGGGGAGGGAGAGAGAGATACGTAGGCAGGGAGAGAGATATATGGAGGAAAGGAGGGAGAGAGAGATCTATGGAGGGAAGGAGGGAGGGAGGGAGAGAAAGCAAATAGAACAAAACACAATGCATCTCGCGGATTGCAATCAGGTCAATAAATCAGGGGACATTTCCCCTCTCCCCTCCCCCCTACCCTCCTCCTCTATCACCCACCACTCCTTATCTCAATTCTAGAAAGCGTTAAATCACTGCCGTCTACCGTCAAACTTAAGAAGAGTTAAAAGTTCTCGTTCAACATACTATCCAGGTCTCATAAAATTATTATACGAGGTTTGGCTATTAAGTTCGTAGACGCGAGCCGCTACGCAAAAGCTGTCCATGCTAGGAAGATATGATGAACATCTTTAGAAAGCTTCAAGTCTTGTGTTTTGATTGATAGCTGTCACATACCTGTACTGTAATTAGTTCCGTTGTAATAGCCCGACGCGCAAGACACCTTTTTTAATTTTGCCGGATTTATGATTAATACAAACGTTGAGCAACGAGTGATTATTGAATTTTACGTAAAACTTGCTGGTAAAACTTTTTCTTTGTTAAAGACAGTGTATCAGGAGTCATGTTTGAAAAGATCAACGCTTTATAAGTGGTTTTAGTGTTTTCAAGGTGGTCAGGAAGATGTTGAGGACGATCCACGTCCTGGTCGCCCCCAAACCTCAAAAACTGACGAAAACATTGAAAAAATTGGTGTTATGATTCGTTCTGACCGTAAATTAACTCTAGGACTAATGGCTGATACACTTAAAATTAATAGATAATGTGTGAGACAAATTTTGCACGAATATTTCCACATGACAAAAGTTTGCGCAAAAATGGTGCCATGCGCCAGTCCACAGTGCCTTCTCCGTGAAGACGTTCCTATCCAAGTACAACATCCCAGTGTTGGAACACCCTCCTTAATCACCCGACCTGGCCCCGTGCGACTTTTACTTATTCCCAAAAATCAAATCTACCCTGAAAAGTACCAGATTTGACAGCGTAAATGACGTTAAGAAAAAACCGGCAAAAGTCTTGAAAGGCCTCACACAAAATGACCTCCACCACTGTTTCGATCAATGAAAAATTTGTTTAGAACGTTGTAGGGATAGAGGAGGGGAGTACATTGAAGGGGATAACTGCTAAAGTTGGGTAAGTTAAACACACATCGTTTTATGGAAAGAATCTACGAACTTAATAGCCAAACCTCGTACATCCATCTTGGGGCCAAATTATAAAAGTACAACGGAAAAGGACGTCCTAAATGCTCATATAGTGCAAAGGGTTGCACTAAGATTGGTGGAAAGTCATACTTTAGGGATAAATATAGGCAATTATGTACATTTTCAAATATTAAATTTAGTAGTAATGCATTATTTACTGATTGATTATTAATAAAAAGATTTCCCCAAAGTGTCAAAAGACAAGTGTTTCTTTATCTACTCTATCTTTGAGAAGTTACCTAGGAAGAACGCATGTCGCACACCTTCTTGATGAATCATCTTCTCTGAACTTTCCTGTAGCCAGGCTCGGATAAAGAACTAGCCAGAGGTTGGAGACACCCTGTGACTATTTCGTAATTTGCAACAAACTGACAAAAAAAGCTGTCGTGGTTTTTGCAACTCTATCGATGATTTCGCGCCCACAAATTCATTTGCTAAAAAATGTACACCAACTTTTGCCCTATTTGTAATGGAAAAGTACAATTTTTTAAATGGAAAAATGTGGCACAAGTTATGTAGGTATGGAAATAACTGAAATGTGTATTTCCTCTGTGTCTAGGTCTGTTAAAATGTCCTCTATAAAGGCTGTAGCTAGAGATTTTCTCTCTTTTCCCATGCCTCTCCCTCTTTATCTCTACTCATTCTCTCTCTTGAATCTCTTTCCTTATGTTACCCTTAATGTTTTTTTCCCCTTTCGTTCACACATCTCTCCCCTTTGTATCCCCCTCCTAAACCCCCTCTCTCAAGTACTTAAACTCTCTCTCTCTTACCCGCTTCTCTCTTCCTTCCTGTCACCACTGAATTCCTTCTCTTCCATCTCTCACTCATCCTTCTCATTGTTCTCTCACCTCAATATCCTTACCCCAATCTCTCCCACAATTTTCTCTCTATCTTCCTATCTGTCGCCCCTAACTTTCCATCTTCTCTTCCTATATGTTACCCCTAACTTTTCTCTCTCCTTTTTCTCTTCTGTGTCGCCTCCCACACTTCCCTCCCAATCCCCCTTCCCCTGGAACTTCTCTATTCACTCCCTCTCTTCCTATCTATCAACCCAAACTTCCCTCTCTCCTCTGTGTCACCTCCCACAATTCCCTCCAATCCCTCCTCCACTGGAACTTCTCTATTCCCTCTCTCTCTTCCTATCTATCAACCCTAACTTCCCTCTCTCTCTTCCTATCTATCAACCCTAACTTCCCTCTCTCTCTTCCTATCTATCAACCCTAACTTCCCTCTCTCCTCTGTGTCGCCTCCCACACTTCCCTTCCAATCCCTCCTCCAGCACTGGAACTTCTCTATCCCCTCCCTCTCTCCTCCTCGTACTACTAGGTTAGCAGGGAATTAGAGAAGTAGGCTTCATGTAGTTCGCGGGGAGCGCCATTTGGTGCACCAGGTTTTGTTCAGAGAGCTCGCGTACGGTGCCGACAATGTCATTGTGGCTTATGCTCTACTTTTAATTCCGCGCTTTATACTCCAGGGAGGGGGAGACGCATAGGAGGGAGGAGGTGGAGGATTATGGGAGGGAGGAGGACGAGGATTGAGGGAGGGAGGGAGAGAGACATGAGATGCACTTTTTAATTCCATTGCAGTGTGCACCATATGTGAGAGTGTGTTGTGGTACAAGAAGAAGCGGAGGGGAGGAGAGAGTAAGAGCATATGTGTGTGTGTGTGTGTGTGTGTGTGTGAGAGAGAGAGAGATAAAGGAAAGGGGAAGGTGGAAGCGATGAGAAGTGCAAAAGAAATGATGTGGAGGATAGGTCCATCGAATGTTAATAAATTTCAATTAAATTGGTCGCTTATTATTATGAATAATAAATTTTGTTGAAACATTTTTTAATGATGTGCTGTTCAAGTTTTCGAAATGTTGGAACTTTCTTGCAGTTCCGAGAAAAACAAAATCAATTATGAAGCATGCACATTCCCTTGTTTACTTGGTTCAAGGACTGGGGTAAAATAATAATTATTATAATGGCGGTGATGATGAAGACAGTACCTCCTACTACCTAATTGATTCATTACTAATGCAATTACCGATACCTTATTGGTATCGTGCCTTTGCATGTTGGAAAATTCTTTCCCAAGTTTTCAAAAGAAACATTTTTAATTTTTCCTTCCGATAAACTTGTCTCAAACATGAAACCAGAAGTTTCTTTATTTTAGTTTCATTTTTTGAGAAAGTTGAAATACTGTGTGGAATCGATATTTTTTATGCAATAATAAATTTAGGCATTTTTGTACATTTACAATACCCTATTGCAGCCAGTGCCTTACTGGGCGTCACTTTCGAGAATTAGGTATACATATATCATTGTACCTCTACTCAATCTCATTATTTCTTAACATCGTTGTACCATTTTCATTGTAAAAACAACCTTGATGTCCTTGACCAGACTATCATATTGCTCCTTTCATTTAACTTATAAAGTCAAAACAGGCGCACAACTAATGATAATTCTTAAAATAAATACATATGTATTAAAAAGTATCTTTTGATGTCATACCATAGACCTCCCAGTTGGAATTTTGACCGCATAATAACACGTTTGTGGCTATTGGGCTTACTGCAGAAATAATGGGACTCAATAGTCCTAATCGGGCAGCATCAATAAAATACCCCCTTATCAATACTGACCGATTAGGACTAAGGAGTCGCATTCATTCAGCAGTAAGCCCAAAACGTATTATTATGTGGTCAAAATTATAATAAAGGAATTAATAAATAAATTTAATCGAGTTCACCCTATGCAAATGCTCAAGTATTTTCTTCTCCCCTCCACCCTCCTTTCTGCCTCCATGTTTGATGTTTAGTAGGGAGGAAATGTTTAGCTCCCAATCAATTGATAGGGAGCGAAACTTTGTTAGAACGGCAATCATACCAATTATTATAGAATGCCGCTACCCATTGACTTCTGCTATGTTTTTGAGCTAAAGAGGGGTGTACTGAGTCCGATGGGTTATTTGACCCTTGAATCACATACCGTGTTCACTGTGTTCACGTGTTCAGGCTTCAACACAGTGGTCATGGGTACGTAAGAAAAGTCTCTTTGCACTCAAAATACTGTGCCCCATAAAAAAATCATTTCACAGCCTGAGATTTGCCTCTTCTCTTTGTACAAGTGATACATTTTTGTGAGCTAATAAAATTATTAAAAAAAAAAATCGAAAAAATCATTATTTTATCTTGCACAAGTAATTAATTTACAACATACATACATGACATATGTATGTATGTATGTTGTATGTTATGTGTATTAAATGTTATGACATATGTATGCCATAACATTTAATACACTTCCCTATTTTAAAAAATTGAAGAACTTGTCTACCTTACACAATTTACCCTTCCTGCGCTAATTTACCCGCAGTGCACCCTATACTTACCTCGTGTACGGTTAATATTTACTCTGGTAAACAGTGCGCTGCCCATTCCGCTAACGAGAGAGAAGAGGAAGTCAGGAAAGAGTGAAATAGAGAGGGAGAAAGAGAAGGAAGGAGAGGAAAGTAGTTACGGTAACAGATGGAGAGGGAGAGAGAGATGAAGGGAGAAAAAGAGAGGGAGAGAGAAAAGGAGGGAGAAAAAGAGAGAGAGAAAGGGAGGGAGGGAGGCAGAAAAAGATCTACGGTAAAGGATAGGGAGAAAATGAAATGGAAAAATGGAGGGAAAGAGAGAGAGCATGAGTGGGGGAGAGAGAGTAGGAGGGGAGAGAGAGAGAGAGAGAGAGAAAAGGAGCTATGGCTAGGGATGGGAAAAATGAAATAGAGAATGAGAGGGAGAGGAGGAATGAGGGAGAAAAAGAGAGAAGGAAAAGTAGGCAGAAGTTAGGGAGGGAAGGTGAAGTCAAGAAAAGAGTGAAATAGAGAAAGAGGGGGAGAGGAAGAATGAGGGAGAGAGAGAGAGAGAGAGTGGAAGGGAATAATGATAGTGTATCTGTCGTAGTTATCACGCAAATTTGTCTAACCTAATTTTAATTTTAACCTTTTCCCCATTACGACTGACGAGAGTGCCTCGACTGAGCAGGGGACATGAAATCTATAAACGCCAAATTAGCGTGTTATCCCACTCACTCAGTTCACCCCGCTGAGTTAATTTCTCTAAGTGCTTGAGAAAGGATAAATATATGTCACACACAAATTTCTCCGGAGCTGTTTCCCTTGTAAATTAGTCATTCCGAGTACACCTGAACTTGGATAAGTGCTTTCCATTTCATGAAAACAGGTTTGTGTCCCATTTATTCCAACTATCCGGGTCGAACGAAAATGATGATTAGTTTATGTTATAAAGCTACTGTATATTTATTTTAAAATAGCAACAAATTACAAGATTAAAAATACATCATGAAATTATAAGAGGGCATTGCTGACAGGAAAAGAGCCTTTAATACTTCCAGCATTCATAATTATGATACTGAAGTTATCATATTTGGCCTTTTCAAAACCCTGATGTCACACCAACTCAAACCATTACCTCATTTTCTCTGAACTAGACAACCAAACCACCGACCTCCGTGTTACCAGTCCGCCGCCTTACTTACACATGAAGCTACTGAGATGGGTAATACAGTAATTCTGTTTACACTTAGATGTGGTGTTGGATCGATCAAGAATAGTTTCAGATGGAGAGGTCATGGCTTTTTTTTTTTTTTTTTTTTTTAAGTGCGGTTTAACGTCGCTTTCAACTGCCATGGTCATATCACGACGGGGGTTTTACCCTCCATTCGCAGGAAACTCACAAACCTGCTACTCACATTGACCTCACCCAGCCTGAGTGGGGCCGGGAAAAGCCAGCGTCACGAGAATTAGAATTTGAATGGTCACCCATCCAAGTCTTAACCTCGCTGGATGTCGCTTAACTTCGGTGTTCTGAAGGGAACCGGTGTATTCAACATGCCATCGACGCTGACGGTCATGGCTTTAAATAGCTTTAAAACTAAATCGCTTCTTTTAAACACCCGATCGCTTACGTTCAAGGCGCAGAGGTAATTTTGGGAAAATTTCCACTTAAACAGGTAACTTAATTTAACAATGTCACTTAGTATATTGAACCTTCAGGGGCGGGTATGATAAACCTAACTTTAGGGGCTTGATAAACCTAAAATAATAATTAAATATGGCAGCGCCATTTTATAATCTGAGCCTAAGCAAACACTTTAGACCTATTTAGGTACAATCTAAACACCGTGGAAACTTTATGTATATGTTTAACTTGCCCACATTAATATTTATGTACGTGGGGGACACGAACACACGAGAACTTAAACACCTGACCTTCCCAGCACCAGAGATTGAACGAGTCCTAGTCACCCAAAAAGCTCATAAATCCTGGCCCAAATAAATATCCCCCACAATGGCGGTCACATCATGTTAACCTTTTCTGTAAATTCACCTCGGTTCAAATTTACACAATCCAGGAAGGCAACAAATTTCTAGTTTTTAAGGATATTTTAATAAAAAGGAACATTAAAATTAATAAGGTTCGCTATGGCAGTGGAGGGTGGAAGAGAGGGGATGGGGGGTTGTAATAGTTATTATATGACTATAAAATAAATCATATTTCACCCGGGTGTCTAGTGTATGTGGTAGTGGTAGGCTAGGCCTGAGTACAACACGCGACCTCGCAGTGGTGGATAGTGCGAGGAATAAGGGTGCCCTGTATCCCTGCTGATAAAATTTAAAGTAAATTATTGTAATTTGCACTTGCCTTAAATCTATGCTTCCGAGTAACAGGTGACAAGGTTTGCATAATAAGGACACTAGACTATGTATGAAAACAAATGCCTCTTTTGTTTGATTTCAGTTGAAAAAATGGGAGCAAAAAAATATTTTTTCCCACAAAAAAGAACACAATACATCCGATTTCTAATATTATAAATTTTAGGAAGTAATTGGTACGTTCCATAAGGAGTATACGACTTCCATAGGACGTTGTCCACACCAGTTTATTTATTGTGTTAGTATTTGAAAAAAAAGCATTGTTTTGCTCCGATTTTATTTTTATTTTTTAATATATAAAAATTTATACTGCCCAATAAGGACTATTAAAGTCCCATTATTCCAGCAGTAAGCCCAAGACACATTATTATGTGGTAAAAATCCCTAATGGGATAATAACTTGTCATGTCCCGGCTGGGTTTCGAACCCACGACCTCTGGCCCCTCTGGATTCACAGAGTGCCGCCTTTACCACTGAGCAACCGGGACAGGTCAGATTGTATACCAAAATATTTTACAGCACAATAGACTTCACAGAGGAAGATTGTATACCAAAATAATTTACAGCACTATAGACTTCACAGAGGCAGATTGTACACCAAAATATTTTACAGCACGATAGACTTCACAGAGGAAGATTGTACACCAAAATATTTTACAGCGCGATAGACTTCACAGAGGAAGATTGTATACCAAAATAATTTACAGCACAATAGACTTCACAGAGGAAGATTGTCTACCAAAATATTTTACAGCGCGATAGACTTCACAGAGGAAGATTGTCTACCAAAATATTTTACAGCACAATAGACTTCACAGAGGAAGATTGTCTACCAAAATATTTTACAGCACAATAGACTTCACAGAGGCAGATTGTCTACCAAAATATTTTACAGCACAATAGACTTCACAGAGGAAGATTGTCTACCAAAATATTTTACAGCACGATAGACTTCACAGAGGCAGATTGTCTACCAAAATATTTTACAGCACAATAGACTTCACAGAGGCAGATTGTCTACCAAAATATTTTACAGCACAATAGACTTCACAGAGGAAGATTGTCTACCAAAATATTTTACAGCGCGATAGACTTCACAGAGGAAGATTGTACACCAAAATATTTTACAGCGCAATAGACTTCACAGAGGCAGATTGTCTACCAAAATATTTTACAGCACAATAGACTTCACAGAGGAAGATTGTGTACCAAAATATTTTACAGCGCGATCGATAGACTTCACAGAGGAAGAAGTCGGAAGAACACGCGGACCACCACTGGCCGAGGTGTTTCATTTAATTACCGCTAATTAAAAACAAGCTGCTACACCTCCTGTAATTATTTTCCCAAATGAAATATTATTTCCATACAAGCGCCGGGGCACTGAGCTCGGGGCTCGGGAGGTTCCGTATTCGCTGCCAGAAGAGACCTAACTCACTCACTTACTCACTGCTGGGTTACTTGAAACTATTCGGACTTGTGCAGTCACTTTTCTATGCGAAATTATTAGAATTCGAAAAATTTATTCAAACAGAAATATAGTGTTGAAAATTGCAGATCGTCTCGCCAAAGAAGCTTTAACCAATAACACTCCCCTAATAAATAAAATTCCGCTTCCCGACCTCAAAGCTTTCCTACGGAAAAAAATTATTTCTATCTGGAATAATGATTGGTTGAATCTGATCGACAACAAACTTCGCGAAATCAAACTTGAAAATAAACCATGGCAACTACCCTTCAATATGAACAGGCGTGAACAAGTGTCCATTACCCGCCTTCGAATTGGTCATACCAATCTAACTCATTGTTATTTAATGAAAAAAGAAAATCCCCCTGAATGTGATGAGTGTTCATGTAGACTTACCATCAAACACATCCTAAGAGATTGTAATAAATACCTAACTTTAAGAGACCCAAATAATCTACTACCATGCCTAAGTGAAAATGAAAGTTCAATACTCACTTTTCTAATTAAAACTGGATTGAAAATGTAATTTTTTTTACAGTGTATATAACATAACAATAAAATGTTGACACACTTAAATAAATTAAAAAAAAAAAAAGTGTTGGAAATTCAGGAAGTATAAAAAAACAAAAAAATTGAGAAAGAAAAAAAAGAAAAAAAAATTGCAGCAAAGAAATATATTTTTTACAAAAACGACCACAACACTTCCGATTTCTAGTATTAGAAATTTATCGGAAGTAAATTCATACATTTATCGGGATTTGAACAATGAATCGCTCTACCTGGACTACCGGACTAGCAGCTCAACCACACAACCAGCAATGTATGTGATTTGCGACGGCTCAAAGTCAAATGTACGGTTAAAGTATGTATTTGAATTAATACAAAAACCAGCACTTTGAATTATGCTCTTTTTTGACAAACAAGCCTTGAGTTCCTTTTGAGATATTACTTTTATTTCGTGTTAATATAGGCCGGTTGACTGGCGCTACTTGACGAGCGCTGGCATGCCGGCGAGCTTGATAGTACAGATACAGAATCTGTATCTTTATTTTCATCATCATCAAGGGGGGCGTCATTGTGAAGGATGGTAGTCCGACAATGGAGTAATAAACCAGCACTTCTACCACTGTTTTTACAAGGACGCTAATAATTGACAAGGGCCCCCAGAACCAAGCCAATGCTGGTCTACTCGCTGTTTATAGTCCCCCAACCAGACTGCTGGTCTACTTCCTGTTTATAGTCCCCCAGCCAGACTGCTGATGGTCTACTCCCTGTTTATGTTCAACTGCTGGTCTACTCTCTGTTTATAGTTCCCCAGCCAGACTTCTGGTCTACTACCTGTTTATTTTACCTCAGCGAGATCATAATAAACTGGTAGGAATAACAAATCCTTTGATAAGGATACATGCCTAATCTGAAACATACTCGGAAAGCAATAATATTTTAGCTACTCAAAACTTTTCATATTTCTGAATTATGCTAAGTCGAAGGATTTTACAATTTCGATGAAAATGTATCCATTTCAAAATATTTGATTCCACAGAGGAGAAAGAAGAGCTTATAATGAACGAGAGAGGCTTCAAATATATGGCATCGGGTCAATGCACTAATTGGGGCTACATGTCATCTCCAATACGAGATGACATGTTGAGCTCATTCATAACGGGTTAATCCGAAGGGATCAACTCGAAATATAAATAAGTTTTAAAGGTCATTTGTCGCTTGCTAATTCTGAATTGTGGTGTGATTCAGTACATTTTGAACTTTCGTATTACAATTTTATTTCTGGTATCACCCACAGATACAATGGGTGGATCCCGATTGCGGTGATTTTATTTTTAAAAGAAAGGTACACATCCCGATTGCGGTAATTGATCAACCATCCACATCCTGATTGCGGGTCGGAAAAGAAAAAATTGGTGCACATCCTTATTGCGGTCAGAAAAAGCTTTGTTCCTTAAGATGTTTTTTGGACTTCCTCTATTACATCCCGAAGAAATAGAAGAATGTTTTGTGGATGACATTATGCCTATCAAACCTGACTGTGCAATGGTGGACAAATTCTGTGATTATATTCTTGAAAATTACGAGGATGTAACCGCAATAAGGACGTGTGCAACTTTTTTTCCACTCGAGCGCAATTAGGATGTGGCCTTTTCAGGGTAAGGTAGTTTTGACCGCAATCGGGATATTCCGGATACAATACATGACATTTACAGTCAAAAGCTAAAAATACAATTTGTGATGAACAAGTGTTGTTTTATAAAATGGCTTCCATTTTTATTTCCAGGAATTCCAGGATTTATTGGTGTTAAAAATGAAAGTCTGTAGTTACAATGTAAAGTATCAATATTTAAAGACAATTTTCTTTCAAATACATTTAATTTTTTAAGTTCAAAGAGATTGTACCAGAGAAACAACACAACATACCTTCATACATGAACTGCCTACTTTGAATAATTCAAACAACTCAGATGAAGTAATTGGAACCTGCTTTCTACGGGCTTTCATAATATCCTTGATACGTACTTATGTATTGAGGATAATGTTCAAGCTCAAAATCCAGAGAGCACGAGCTACACCCCCCCCCCCCCTCCCTCCCTCGACCCAGCTTGCTTTGGGTGTCATCTAGTTTATCATTTTATTTTCCATTTCGTCGTATCTCAACAGACCTGTTGAGCTGAATAAATACATCGTGATGAGGCTAAGAGCAGATAGATGAAGAGGAAGAGAGAAGAGGATAAAGGCAGAAGAAGATTTAAGAGAAGGAGGTGGAGGAACAAGATCAGGAGAAGAAGGAGGATAATAAAGAGGATGTTGATCAAGTAGGAGAAGGAGGATAAGGCAAGGCTGAAGGGAAAAGAAGAGAATGGTGGATGAAGAAGGTATAAAAAGGAAGGTGGAGGAGCAGGAGGAACAACAAGAGAAAGGATAAGAACATGAAGAGGAGAAGGGAAATAAATAAGGTGCAAATATGTTACAAACAATGATGGACAGAAGACACAAATACACGAATACCTACGTATTATACTTTTCCAGAGTCAAGGGGAAGAGAGAGATAGTAAAACAAGTTAAAGGTGACAAAATCGTAGCAAAATGAGATTACAAGAACAGTTTGAAGGAGCAGAAGAGGGAAGGTAATAAAGCAGGACAGAGAAGTAGAAATAGAACTGAAATAATAGAGAACGGACGACAACGATAGATGTAAGATAAAGATGGCAACTTGGGTTGACTTCTTGGAAAGAGAGGAGGAGATGAAGGAGGAGGAGGAGAAAGAAAAGGTAGGAGGAGGAATAAGATGAAGAGAGGGAGGGAGAAGAACTGTAATTTAATTAAAACAAAAGGCAAATGAAGACATTGCTTTGAGAGAATAGACTGGAAGCTTAGACCCGAGGGCGGCTGAGGAACAGAAGGATGAGATTACTAATATTAATAAAATTTAACATAGCAATAAAAAAAACTGAAAACAGCAGAGCCAGTGAATTGCTAATTCAACAAATCAGCATTGCCACTCAAAGAGGCAATGCTGGAAGCTTATTGTCAGTGCTTCCAATGAAAAGAGGTCATCTCTTTTCATTTTTACATATAAATAATAAATAGATTATATCTGTAAATGAAATTTCTCCTTATTATCATGAGCGAGTTTGAAAAGGAGATTTCATAGTTTGGGAAAGAAAATTAGAAGGAAAAAGAGATAGCGTATAAGACAAAGAAGAAAATGGACAAATAGAAACAAAGAAACGTCATGTAAATGTAAGAGACTATCTGAGAAAAGAGAATAAGGGAAGTCTATCCTATCCTACGAGTATGTAGAATGAAAGATTTTTCGAATGTTGAAATAAATCTTATACCGAAATTAATACCGACCTCAGAAGATTGATCGATAAGGCGGGACTTGAAACCTAGAGGTCGGTGGTTCAAGTCCCGGATTCAGCGCAGATTTAGTAGAGTGAGTTTGAGTAGTTGTGATGTCACAAAAGTGATTAACATGATTAACACAAATATGATAACTATTAATATATTATACAGAACTTTAGTTATATTACCAAAAATAACTTGAAAATTCTACGAAAAAAATAACACCTATTGAAACCAAACTTCATTAGTTCATTGTTTAATACAGAATATTATCTGACAATGCTAATTGCCAAGCAACGGGTGATAAGTTGTCAGTGTAGAATATACCTGAAAATAATAAGTACAACTACATACATGTATCTAAAATATGAGCCGGCATGGAACAATAACGATTTACAACTCAACCATAGCGTGTAGATTAATAAGTGTGGAAACGAGCCCCAGTTTCGTGGACACGCCACATAGCGCGACACCATCGCCGCAGACGGAATATTTCTCGCGGGCTGTCTCGATAGCTTCATAACGTGTTATTAATTATTTCCAATCAGATGATACGATGGCTCTGTGGTTAAGGCGATACTCTCCACATCTCAAAGTTGGCGATGCAAATGTGACATGTGCAGAATTTTTATATTACGTTGGACTTATTGTTTGAATAATGGGACATGATAGTCCTAATCGAGCACTATAATCACGACAGTATTACTGTTTTTTTTTTTTTTTTTTAAGATGGGAATATCGTTTCCCTTATTTAGGTAAATTAGAAAGTTCAAAACTCTGTTAACCTGAAGTATAAATGGTTTATAAAGGAAATTTCAAAAACTTCTGTGTAATATTCCTCAATGAGAAATAAGCCACACAACATATAGGTAACTAATTAATTAATAGGCATCAGGTAAGTAGGTAACTGTTACCTACTCAATTATTTTATCTGAATGGTAACAAACGGTAGGGTTCAAATCCCGATTGACACGTACATTTTTCCTCAATAAAAAATGCACAATTTCAACATGTTGTACATACATAATATATACCCAATACTTCCTATTACAAAATACTAACAATATGATTTACGAGCGATACCAAGTAATAGTTTTCCTTTGTGTCTCATTAAAGTAATTAATTTATTATTTTATTAGGGTGTCTCGAGACAACATCCAACTTATAAAGAAGTTGCTAAAGAGATTACTGCACTTCTTGATATCTATTATTCTATGGGAAGAATTAGTTGTAATCGTGGCTGAGTGAGTAGCATACTAGGCTTGCATACACAGTGACCTGCATTCGATACCCAGTGAGACAATAATTTTTCTCTCTATAATTGAATGCCTGGGGTCCACTCATATACCTTGTGAGATAAAAATAAATAGATGCTTTGATGTGAGTACTGTGAGCAGACACCATTGGTGGAATTATGGTCAAATCAAGCTATTGTATATTAAAAGATAACTTGTGCAAGTTCTTTAGTTCCATGCTACCCACTGAAATAGTGATATAATAACACAAAGAAACTTATTTACTATTCTACTAATAATTATGTACTGTAGTGGAGGTAATTGCACTCTTATTGCTCTGGGGCCCACACAGCCCATATGAACCAAAGTAAATTTAATAATGATACTAACTATAATGTGTCTAAACCTTCCTGCAAACTTTATCAAATAGAAAAGATATAATTAATATTATCATGTTTATACACAAATGTAACATACTTATATTTTCATTATTTTGTTGATCAACATAAAATAAGTAAAGTATAAGAAATTAGATACCAATATACATTCTCTAGCACAGTTCAGGGAACACACGCAATTTTTTTTGTTTTGTATAAAATAAATTAGATTAAGGATTTACACTCAATACAGGAAAAATTATTACAACTTATGGAAACAAAAATGTAAACTTGCAAAACAAAATATTTTAGAAAAAAAGTTTATAACATCCTTAATGTATTGTTTCTTAAGGCCAAAGTTAATATTTAAAAAAATTGTAATACCTCTTGGACACTAAGTCTAGATTTGCGTATTACTTAGCATAGGATAACCAATGCTGAAGTCATCAATGTCTATTAATTTCACCCTAAATATTTCCATTTTTTCCCTTGCTTCTTAAGTCTACAGACTTAGAAAGAACAAAAATCATGACTTAATTTTCATGACACTTTACTTGAAAAAAGAAAGCCAGCTTTGATGAGAGTTAGATCCTTCCAACCCAGTGGTTTCTAGTACAGAAAACACCCAGGTTGGAAGGAAAGAAAACTCATGTCCCACCAATCCTTTTGTATTATTAGTGTGTTTTATTAGAGTTTAATGTCATATTTCAACTTTATGGTCAGTTATGACAGAGGTTCAACCCTCCACTCGCAGGAAACTAACAAACCTGTTACCCACATTAACCTCACCCAGCCTGGGTTGCACCGAGAAGAGCCAGCATCCAAGTCCTAATCTCGCTGGACGTTGCCTAACTTTGGTGGTCTTAAGAGAACCGGTGTATTCAACGAGCCATCAATAGGTTTCAACTTGACGTTCTCCACTTTACTCGATCATGGGCATTGGGCATCCTCCTTCATTTGTTCAAATGTTCTTCCATTCAGCATGTTTGTCAGCATTCCAAACCTTCTTCTTCCTCTTGATCTTCTTCCTTCCAGATTTCCTTCCATGATGATTCTCTGCAGAAAATCTCTCCTCAGTATGAGACCCAGCCAGCTTCTTTTTCTGTTCATGGTTCTCAATATTTCTCTTTTCTCCCCAACTCTTCTAAATACTTCTTCATTTCTGGCTTTATCTGACCACTTGATTCCTTGTAGTCTTCTCCACACCCACATCTCGCAGCTCTCCAGATATTTTTCCTCCTTCTTTCTCATCGTCCACGTCTCTGCTCCATACAGCACCACACGTAACACTTTGCAAATCTCTTCCTCGGTATCCTTTTTGCGATTAAGCTTAACAGTTACATAATAATATCAAACAGTTAAAAAGGTACTGACAACTAATTTAGAAAAGATTTTTATCATAAAACCAAGCTCAAAATGCTCAAATCACAATTACTTATTGTTATTTCAGCAAAAATGCCGAAACTATCTCGATCTTGAAAAAAATTGAACTTTTTATGTTTATGTTTACATTTGTACCGGGAAGAAATTTTGTGAGGGGCGAGGAGAGGATTCGTCTCCGGCGATACAAGCGCTGTCTAGTGCTGAGGACGCGAAGATGTAGGCCGGCGGGGGGTGGTTTCCACACTTCTTAATCTACACGTTATGACTCAACTAAACCGAAATCAAAAGGTTACCTTTTATAGATTTATGAGAGATACTATAAAAAGAAATTATATTATTTCATGAAAAATGTAACCAATATTTGAACTAGATTCTTTCTATAAAAAAAAACCAAAAGCCGCCGCGTTTCATTAATTCAAATGACGTGCATTCAGCAGTTTGCCGTAAAAAGCTTTTAATCAGCAAAAAGAGTCCTCCCGTCAGAAAACGAAAGAACGTTTTCATCTCCTGACTCATAGAATATCTTGAACAAACAATACAACACAGCTAGAGCTGCAGCTGCTGACAAAGATTCCTTATCTGTTGCTCTAAACTCTACAGGGATTTCACAATAGGTATATTACTCTCTGGAATATGGGCCAGTGTCATGCTAACTTGAACTTTACTAAGAAAAGATACAACTGCTCGTGTTTAGAAAAGATATAGAGGCTGACTGACGTAGATTTTATCTCTCACTGATGCTCCAAACAGTCTAAACGAAATTTAAAAAAGGATCTATATTTTTCTCTAGAAATGCTCACTTGAAAATACAACTGACTCAACTTCATAAAGAAACGATTGAACCTTCATGCGAAAATATATTAGTTAATTCATAAGAAATTTCCCTCAGCTAATGTTGCTATTGTACAGCAAAGCAAATAAGCAGTACACGACATAGCGTCTGTTTCACAATCAAAAGAAGAATGAGTTCAAGACAATGCTGAGTCTGCACGAAACTACTCTGGAACTTAACAGGTGGATTAAAAGTTTTGTGAAACCCAACTGTTGATTTCAATACGAAGTACAAGAATACCTTCATTTTATATATTGTTTATAGTGTTAATCCTAATGTAAATACTGTAGATGCATTCAGATTCAGGTAAAAACTTGCAGATTGAATATGAAACCCAACTGTTGATCCTGAATAGAAAACAAACATTGTTTTCTTTTCCTAATATGTTATGAATTTTTTAGTGAATATTGAAACATAAATATGATTCAAAACCACCAAACTGAAATTCTTTATGCTTGGAATTCAGACCACTGACCTCAAGATTACGAGTCAACTGCCTTGATGATCCAGGTTCTCAGTTCGTTTTCTCTTCAGTAAAAATAACCTTTGTTGAAATCATCGAGGATGTTGAGAAATGTGAAGAAAGGATGACCGAAGTCAACAGTTGGATTATAGGAAATCAAGTTAGAAAGAATAGTCTCAGACGTTGTTGTAGGAGAAATAGTGAAAATGATCGTAAGTAAGAAATCAATGGCGTTGAGCCGATTAGAAACGAGGACCTCATAGTAAACAATGTCACACATGCATTGTGTACATTCAAAATAATCCAAGAGGAACAAATAAAGAAAAAGTGCGAAAGAGTGTGTATGTGAGAGAGAAAAAATGATAGAATAGGCAGGTGAAGGCTTTACAAAAGCTGAAATCCACGTTTAACTCGGACTGATTGGCGCGAGGGAGAGGGCTTTACTTTTTCTTTCCATCCAAGCATGTAGGAAAGGAGGGAGGATGGGCTGAAGCGCATATTTATACGGCGCTTAGGATAGCAGGTGTGGTTTCTGTAAGGCTCTGATGTCAAACCTGTGTAAGCAATACATCTTGGCGGAGATTTTCTGTTTGTACAACCAGTTTCCAACGCACCATTGTGTGCCGTAAGCTAAGCCGAATGATCTTGATGGTCAATAAACGGGTTCAGAAGTAATTGTTCTTTTATACCTATCCCCAACCTTTTTTACAGTCTGTCCCGGTAGCTCAGTGGCCAAAAGCGTCGCGTTCGGTCGGTAAAATCCGGAGGTTGATGGTTCGAACCTCCTCGGCTACGAGGCCGCCGCCTTATCAATCAGCTACTGAGGTTGGTCTTTCCATTAAAGTATTAGAAAGAGAGTATTAGTATGTACGAAAGAAACTTTCGTTTAACTTTGGTAGGTGAAGAAGACATCACACATGGTAAAAGTTCAAATTCTCAAATTCACTTTTTGTCCTATCTTCCTCGTACCCCAAGTTCAATTTTCTATTCATATCTTTTGTTTGTTGGACACGGCGCGGTGGAAGGAATCTTGCCTTCCTTCTGACACCTACCCCCTGTGGTGACTCACGACCAACCAATTTCTAAACACATTCCCTTCTACTCCCTCCCAACCTTCCGACATCCTCTCTCAATCCTTCTGACGTGCTCGTTTGGTCCTTGTTTTTTGTGTGTCCTGGCGTTGTATGAGCAAATTTTGAGTCGAGAGCGCCCGCACACAAAAAACGTCATACCCTCTTTAATTAGAAAACATGTGTCCATGTGTCTTTCTCTCCCCGTCCTTTCCCTCGCCTCTCCCTCGTGGGGTGGGTATCTTAAAAAAGAGGATTTGGGACAGTGGGGTTTTTCATGAGGTAAATAGAGGATTGGTTCAAACTATCCGTGGCGTACAGATGTCAAACAATATCAAAGTTGAGATGAATATAATAAGCAAAAGGGGCCTTGATGTGAAACAAAATAACAAATAATGGCTGTTCAATGTCGTGATTTTGAACAGAGAAAACACTTGTATCAATGGTGTGCTGTACTTGTGGAAAGTCCGACTTAAGGTGGGGGTCGTTAACTTTGTTGAAACGAATTGATAATTTGGACGTACGTATGGTCTTCCTCTCTTCTCTCCTTATAATGAAGTATATACTTCGTATGTATGATTATTTGTTGGTAATTTCAAATTCCGCCACTACCCTGTGGATTTCAAGCACTTTTTTGTTCCTCAGCAAACAATAAGGACACTTCTTGTGTTCTGCTGCGGTTTTTGTTGCTCATATGGTATCGTAGCAATAATAGTGGTAATCTTTCTAAACACTGAAGTAACATAGTCTTGTTTCAGTAGCATAATGCAAAGACGCAGGAAGCAGGAGACAAGTAAGGATATGACAGGATTTTTGGGGAAGACAAAAAAAGGAAAGATCGGATATTGGTTTCTTTAAAACTTTTCACAGTTCACAAATTAAATATGGAATGGTATATTGGTACCATCTTACGATAAAAAATCTTCATTGACAAAATTCAGATCTTAGGTAATATTGAAAAACACATCCAAAATGTAAATCGGATAATTACATAATCAAGTTATTTTCATTAAACAAATATTCAACATAGTTAAAAAAAACTATGAAGTCACCAATTTGGAGGTCGGGCTCTCATTCACATCATAGAAATTACAAAAATGACAGCCAAGGTTTTCACAACAATAGTATAAATAGCAGCATTATTAATTTAGCCTAACAAAAGATGGCGTTCTGTTCTTCTTCCAACCGCAGTCTAATGGCTTTCAAATTGCTTTTGATTAAAACTGGGGAGAGCAATCCCTAGGGTCCGGGGGGATTATCCCCCCAGGCTCTAATGAAAATATGTATTATTAATTTAGCATACTGGCCAAGGGACGGTCTAATTAAAAAGACATTTCCTTCCTTAAAATGTGGATTATGCTGTCAGGTATAGCAGCCACACTTGGATTAGGACTAAAAATATTTTAATAATGAATAATGTCATATTGTTTTTGTATTTTCTTTTATAATATTTTTCAAACGTACGAACAATTATAAGAGACTTGCAAACCACCTTTCTTAAAATTAATGGTAATAATACATACATTTATTTTATGTACGAGTAATTTTGTTTGAAATTTATCCTCTTACACAATGTGGTTACATATAAACCTACGAAAAAAGGAGTTTATACAAGTTATAGATAAATATAAATAATATAACATTAATAATAAAGGTCGCGCTTTCGTGAGACACAAAAAAGTCGTTGAAGAAAAACTTTCACACCTGGGCCACCTTGAAATTGCCACAATAATTTGTACTGTCTTTCTCCACCTCTTTTTCACTCTTTTCATTATGCATTTTTCTCTTCCTCTCTCTCTCTCTCTCTCTCTCTCTCTTCATATCACTTTTATCCACCTCTCTCTGCCATTTTCCTTCTGCCCTTCTTCTCTCTCCCAGTACACATCCTGATCCTTGCTACTTCCTATTTTCTTACTGCATTGCTTTTCCTCCCTCTTTTAAACTTCCAGTAAAAAGCTTTCAATATCACAAATTTGTTTATCCAACCATCTTGAGTCCTTTTAAATATTTGGTGCAGTGAGTTAACTGAAATTTATTTGTAATTTTGTAAAACAAATGGAAGGTTCTGCATAGTTCTATAATGGATATGATGGAATGCTCAACAGTGCCATAAATAAAACTGCAGTGACCACGTGTCTTGCGGCCTATAAGTCCCAGGTTCATTTAAAATAAAATAAATTGTCCACAACAGCGTCGAATGTGTGGAGATACAACGTTACCATAAGGAGTACCAACTCGTAGCTTTCCTTTCAGCGACCAATAACTGTATGAGAAGGACCGAAGATGTAGATATTGAATGTATTTAGAAATGGGAGTTCCTATTTTCCTCTCTTGCATCAGCTACTACTGTTACTTCCAACGGCATCATTATCTCCAACAGAATCACAAGCATTATCAACATCTACCTCCGCAGGAAAAGTTTTTTCTCCATATTTAATACTACTACATCGACATTTTTAGTGGGATCAATGGGTGTACAAAAACGGAGATGCCTTGCTTTGCCATCTATCAAATATAGATTCAAAAGGCAAGAAAAGACTTGTAATTCCAAAATGAATCGTGATATGCAAAAGGTTCATAACATCTCCTTGTGTGGAATTAAAAAAAAACTTCCAAAGTTTAAAAAATCTAAAAAAAGCTTGACATAGTAAACACCAGTTATTGAAATATTTGCCTCTTTTCAAATGTTCGAACAATCCAGTTCCTCGTTCTAACGTGCTGAAATGTTTGATACACTCAAGATTCAAAATCAAATGAGATGTGATTACCAATTTTCGAAATTTAATTGTTCAATTGGTACTTTGCTTTACAAGTAATTGCAAAATATTTCATTGCGATCGACCGATGTCCGTAAATCAGAGAAAAAAGTCAAAACGGGTAATAAAAAAAGCAAACTATAAACCTTAGGCTGGGGCATTACCAGTATTACCACAACTTCTTGAACAGGGGGTGTTCTTCCAACATTTCCTTCATGGCTTTTCTATCAATACCTAACGAACTTATGACGTACCCATTAGAATAGAAACTTTGCTTCTAGTCACATTACCTGTTCCACTTTTCCCTTCTATCTCTATCTTCTCCATAAAATTCCTTTTCTTGCACACCATCTCTTCCTCTATGCTCTCCATTACATCATTCTCTTCCTCTATCCTCTCCATTCCATTATTCTCTTCCTCAATCTCAACTTTTCCTCATTTTCTTCATTCATCCATCTCTTCTTGTTACTCCATCCTTTCCATTCCATTCTTCTCTTCCTCTACCGTCTACATTCCATCCTTCTCTTTCCTTATCCTCTCCCTTCCCTCCTCCGAATCCACGTGTTGAGCATTTCAGCAAGTCTCATAATAGTAAGACATTGTACACGATATATGTACGTACTATACATTTCACCGAATAAATTCAAATTTATATACAATATCTTGGATGGTGAACTAAGAAATAATATTGCGGGTTCGATTCCATTCCAAGAAACTGATTTCCTCGAACTTCCAGATAAACTTTAGGATCGTTGAAAACAAGAGGGGGAAGTTAACAAAATATCGCTAAGAGAGAAAGGTATGAAAGAAGGAATGAGATATGCACAGATAGTGGGGATAGTAGTAGAGAGGGAAATGCAGAGAGCAAACAGAAACTCAAGAGAGAGAGAGATAACAAGAAAAAAAGAGAAACAAAATAGGGGGGGGGGATTTAAAGAGAGGAAATAGATAGAGAAAAAAGGAAATTAGTGTTTAAGGAGGGAGAGGAGGAGAAAAGAGAAGATGGAGAAAAGAAGAGGGATAGAAGAAGGGACAGGAAGAATGAGAGAGAGAAGAAAAGGAGAGGAGAGATATGCATTAAAAGCGGAAAATGGACTATCCCGTACTCAAAGCACATTTAGTTTTCATAATAATGGTACATTTTAGTTAAAAAGAGAAAAATTATTTTCCTCCTGAGATATATAGCATGATGATTTAGGAGAGGAAGAACGAGGAAGGGAGGAGGGGGGGATGGGGAGGGAATGAGAATGAAAGATAGGAAAGGTGAGTTCAGAGGATAATGTGATGGGAGAGGTCAAGCAGAGAGGGAGGGAGGGGGGATTTGAGAAAAAGAGAATTTTAAAGGGAGAGAAAACTGTAGGAGGGAGAGTGAGAAGGTGGTAAATAAAGAGAGAGAGAGAAGAGGAGAAGAAGGGATAGAATGTGAGGCGAAAGTGGAATGAGAAAGAGAAGTACAAGGTAGAATTAAAGCAGAAGAGAGGGAGAAGCATAGAAAGGTCTAAGGAAAATAATGTTTCAGAATAGAGAGGAGGGAGAAAGAGGCAGGGATAAAGGAGAGGAAGGTGGGGGATAAAAGATTTTCTGACCGAAAATATTTTAAAATCTCCAACATTAGATACACACACAGGGGGAAACCCGAAGACCCTTTTAACTTACCAGAGATTTCTCCCTCCCCGCACTTCTGACCCTCGTTTAAAATCCTTTATCCCTTTTTCTAAAAATCTGCTCCACTTCTCATCCTCTCCGTCACACCAACCTCCGTGTTTTTTCGGGGCAATTTTCCACGTGTGCTTATTTAGGTGCTGCGTTTATCAAGGAGGTAAGGGAGACAGACAGGAGAGATTTTGTAGTTTTTCAAACCATGATGAGAGTTTAATGGAAGTTCATCCATCCATCTGTCTCTTTCTCTCTCTCTCTCCTTCTTTTTACTTCCGTCTCTTTTGTTACCTTTGTCTATTTTTCATTTGATTTTACACAGAAAATATAAAAAGAATAACTAGTTTACTGCAATATCTTTTTTCTCAAAAAATTGTGTAGGACAACGTTGCATTTTCCCTCTTAGCCAAGATTCTTTTGCCCCTCGTAGAGGAATAAACCAAAGACCATACACTGACAGAGTGGTTGATGGGCAGATAAGTGATACGAGCGAGCCTAAGGCCCACATTATAAATCAGGATTAAAGAGAACCTTAGCCTGACACGCCCTCAGTTTGGAGTTTTCAATCAATGACAGCGCACTATAGCCCGAGTTAAGGGATAGACCACTTGTATTAAATCTAATCCAGTTTAAGAATTCGGCCCTAAAAGAATGTCGTAGACTCAGGACAAACGAGGCCAAATTATAAAATAAGATTACAACAAAGATATGGTCACAAAGTTGATCACAATAGGTCTACCAGAGGTCGGTGGGAGAATTGGGCTTCTCTTGTGGGACTCCTACCAGTTTATAATAATGTCGTGCACTGTGATGGGTGGAAAGTTTGAATCAATAAGGACCGTCATACCTTATCCTCGTACTAATATTGTTTTCAACTCTAGCTTGTGAACTCACTAGAGACTAGATCGAACCCACCGTTACGTTGGTCCAATCATGTAATTCACATCCCACATCAGATAGGAGTGTGTTAAAACACCAGGTCTAACCCTCGTTGTTTCGAGTTGACCCTGGACATGTTGTTGGGTGGTAGAGATTGCCATAGGCAATATAACCCCGCCCTCTAGTTAGAACATCTGTACATATTTTACGTAACCTTACACTCTGCCGGGATCTCTCTTTCTTTGTATAGGCGTTCTTCACACCTCGGCCGAGTTGTTTGATCTATGTTGTTTCTCTTTTCTTCTTGTTTCTATTGTTCTCAATTTTGTATTTTAATTTGTATCATTAATTGTTGGTACATATTTATGACCTATTAATAAAGAATTCAATAATAATATTAACATGCAGGAGGAAATAACTCTTCGCATCGTTGCTCCAAGACCACCCTGTACACGAGGAAATAACTCCTCGTTGATCCAATCTTGCTGTCCACCCGGTACATGAGGAAACAAAGGTAAGCGTGCAGGAGGCACAGCAGCTACCTGACATTAATATCAATAATGAACCCGAGGGATCTAGGGACTAGAGGAAGACACAATAAGGGGGGGGAGGAGGAGGAGAAATAGTGAAGAATGGGACGCAAACATAATAGGGGAAAGAGGAGGGAGAGAATAGGACATAAGGGAGGAGGTTGAGACAGTCTCAGGGAGAGAAAAGAGTGAAAAAGGTTGGCGACACCATTAGAAAAATATTTTCTACTTTGGCCACCCTCTCGTCCTCCTCTCTCTCTTCTCCCCTCCTCCTTCTTCCTAACTCATTCAAGTTATCCCTACTGAGAGAATCTTTCCAACTCCTCCTACTCCTGTTTATCTGCCTCTCCTCTTTTCTTCCTATTTTTCTCTACGTTTTCCTCTTCATACCTCACCCAACATACTCGTAGTAATTCCTCTCCCACGAGAATCTCTCTCCCTCTCCTCCTCCTCCTTCTCTTCCTTCTCAACATTATCTTACTCCTTCTTCTCCTCTCCTCTCCTCACCTTCCTCAACATTATCTCCCTCTCTCAAGAGAGCCTCAACCCTTGTCCTTCTCTCTGATCCTGGAGCCAAATTGCCGAGGAAATGAATCCCACAAGAACAACCCCTTAAGCTGGCTGGCATTAAAGAAAGAGAGCGGGAGAGAGAGAAATAATGAAAAAGAAGGACACAGAGAGAGAGAGAGATAATAGTGAAAACAGAGATTGAAACAGATTTAGCATGAACACGTTATTTTTCTGAAACATGGTAAATATTGTGAACCAGGTATTCAAGTAAATGAAATGTGTAAAATCAAAATGTAACAGGTCGGAATCAAGAAACATGTTAATATAAGGAACATCAAGTTAAGAAGGAGAGACTACTAAGTTGATAAGACCTCAGACTCCTTTGAGAGAACATGGGTAGAGTGGAAAGTGTTTAATAATTAACCAGATTTCTATGATAAGAAGATAATGTAGAGATGACTGAAGGATGAGGAGGAGGATGAAGGAGGAAGAGAATGGTGGAGAAGGAACAGAATGATGGAAGAGGAAGATAATGGTGGAGGAGGAGGAAAATTAAGATATTGGGAGGAGGGGTAAATGAACATAGGAGATTAGAATTAGAAGATGATGGAGAGGAGAATGAGAAGAAGAGAGAGGTATGAGGAATAGACAAGAAGGAGGAGAGAGAAGATGGAGATCGAGATACTAATAGGATAAGACAAAGAGAGAGAAAGAAATATTAAAGAAAAAGAAGAAGGGAGAGGAGAGAGGGAGGGAAGAGAAAGTAGCAGGAGGAAGATATGAGTAGAGTGAGAGTTGGGGTGTGATATGGAGAAGAAGATAGAAAGAGGACGAAGAAAAGGGTAGAAGAAGGGGATGGAGGGAAAAAGAGAGAGAGAGAGAGAGGAAGTTAAGGAGAGATTAAGATTATGGTGTCGCTAATTGACGCAGGAAAATGTCTAAATGGGCTGCAAGGGAGGGGGCAGGAGGGCGGGGGGGAGACTGAAAGTTCATCCTGGTAGCTGTTTGAATATTCTAATACAGGTTTATTCCAAAGGAAGGATAAAGGATTAAAGGTTCATGAAAGTTTCACAAAGTTGGTTAGCATCCTGGCCCGCCCCGCATCCAGGTTAAGGAGGAGGGCGCACCTCAAAAATATTTAAAAGCGAGTTATAACTTTCCCAACCCCGGAATCACTCAAGCTTTTTATACCTCGTGAAAGATTTTTATCTTGTAAGGGTGAATCCTTAGCTCTTCTTTGGAGTGTATCTTTGCGAATGTGACTTTTCCTCTAGAAGCATTTTTAGACGGTCTATTCTCACCTTCCAAGGCTAAATATCTCGTATCTCGTACTGGCACATACCTATCTAAAATTTTCAATGAACCTCATGGTAGGACATCTTACAATAATGACTAAGGTAACAAATAATCCATTTGTTTCTTTCTCTTCTCCCAAGCTCACCAGCTCCTTAACCGCCCCTCTTTCTATCTCTCTCTTCTCTCTCTCTCTCTCTTCCTCATTCTATCACTCTCTTTCTCTCTTCCTCATTCTATCACTCTCTTTTTTTGTCTCAACCATTCTCTCTCACAATCACAAACTCTCTCTCACTCTCTATATACAGAGTGTCCACTTTTAATGTGCGCCATAGGAAAAATACATGTAAAAACAGTTTTTCTTGTCTCAAAAGTCGCCATTAAGTATTTTAATTAAACCAAATATGTTCACTTATGTATTTTTATCTGAAGAATCCACTGGTGGTAATTTCATACACCTGGGACTTACAGTTAAAAAGTTAGGGGTTCGAAATCCGAGAAATGTGTTATGTTTGAAACTCAACATTTCTGTACAATTGGATACTCTATTTTATGTATTTTTTCACAGGAAATTGATTGGTAATATTTTCAATTACCTGGGGTTTACAGTTAAAAAGTTCTGGGTTCGAAACCGAGTAATTGCGTTATGTTTGAAACTCAATATTTTCGTACACCTGGATACCTACCTGGTTTCTGGTTTTACTAACTGTTATACCCTATTTTAGCATTCTTTAACTTTATTTGTGTATTTTTTCAATAGAAATAACGATTTCTGCTTCTTTTGTCCGAAGAAGACCTACTGAAAAAAGGCGTGTTTTAAACTTGAATTCATGACTTTGTAAAAAAGAACAACTGATAATCAGTTTATGGGTAGGTACTTACTGATATTGAATTAGATTCGATTTTCAAAGATATCTCCATCAGCAGCAACACAATATCCCAATCTGTCGTAAAATTCATTGCGAACATTTGCCAATTAACGTGCTGTTATGTTGTTGCATGCTTGGGTGATGGCATCTTTCAATGCCTCTACATTGGGGTATGTTTTACCTTCGTGATAAAGTATTGCTTTTAGGTAACCCCAAAGAAAAAAGTCATTTGGGGATAGATCGGGTGATCTTGCTGCCCAATCAATATCACCATTGTGAGCTATCACCCTTCCTGGAAATGCTGCTTGTAAAAACTCTTTGACTAATCTTGAGTTGTGGGCTGGACAACCGTCCATTTGAAAAAAAAATTCTCTTTCACCAACAACATTTGTGATTAATGGACCTATTTTATGAACAAGGAGGTCGAGGTAGAGTTCTGAAGTTAGACTTTCATTGTAGAATATTGGACCAATGTGTTGTCCTACTATTCCTGCCCAGACGTTTACTTTTTGTGGGTACTGAGTATGAGGCTGTACCAAGAGTAGAGGATTTTCTTTGGCCCACATCCCTGAGTTTTGAAAATTGGGAGCGTGTGTCAGATTTAAACTAGATTCGTCTGAAAATCGAATCTAACTACAATATCAGTAAGTACCTACCCATAAACTGATTATCAGTTGTCCTTTTTTACAAAGTCATGAATTCAAGTTTAAAACATGCCTTTTTTCAGTAGGTCTTCTTCGGACAAAAGAAGCAGAAATCGTTATTTCTATTGAAAAAATACACAAATAAAGTTAAAGAATGCTAAAATAGGGTAACACAGTTAGTAAAACCAGAAACCATGTAGGTATCCAGGTGTACGAAAATATTGAGTTTCAAACATAACGCAATTACTCGGGTTCGAACCCAGAACTTTTTAACTGTAAACCCCAGGTAATTGAAAATATTACCAATCAATTTCTCGTGAAAAAATACATAAAATAGAGTATCCAATTGTACAGAAATGTTGAGTTTCAAACATAACACATTTCTCGGATTTCGAACCCTTAACTTTTTAACTGTAAGTCCCAGGTGTATGAAATTACCACCAGTGGATTCTTCAGATAAAAATACATGAGTTAACATATTTGGTTTTATTAAAATACTTAATGGCGACTTTTGAGACAAGAAAAACTGTTTTTACATGTATTTTTCCTATGGCGCACATTAAAAGTGGACACTCTGTATATCTCTCTCTCTCTCTCTCTCTCTCACACACACACACACACACACACACACACACTCACTCTCTCTATCTCTTCCTATCATTCTCTTTCTTCCTCTCTACATGTATATATTTCTTTTCTCCCTCTCTTTCTATCACACTCAATCACACTCACTCTCTCTCTTTCTATTTCTATTTTTCTAGCTCACTCACTAACTATCCCTCTCTCTTGATATACCAATCTCTCTCTGTCCGGAGTACCTACAGTTCCTCAAGTTTGTTCATCAGCAATATCAGCATACATTACACCGTCATTTCCTCTCTCACTTTTTCTCTTTCTCTCCATCTCTCTCACTTTAATACGAAATAACTTTTTTTCGCATTCAATTTTTTCCTTTGGCGAAAAAAGTGAGTTTGAGCAGAGGAAAGGGGGGTGGGAAGTCAGGGAGGGAGGGAGGAGGGGACAGAATGCATTAGGATAATGAATATATCTTTATCTCCTCAGTGCTACCCTACATAATACCTGCTAAAAGTAGGTATCCCTTTATTCGTTACATAATAATACACGTTTCCGTACGAGTAACATATGATACGGGAAACATAAGTACATATTATTTCATGTACAATGCATTGCACTTTTCTGAACAGTATAAGTGTTGTATATGCATGTATCAATATGTATGCATCAAACTATATGCATGTATCTAACTATTCATGCCAGCTGCTAAGGTGGGAAGCGGTAGAGTAGAGGATTTGTACTCTAGGGAAACGAGTTCCAATCCTGAAAATGCAGTTCAACAATCCCTGATTCCATGTGAAACATCACTTGAACCTCATAGAGGAAAGAGATGTACTGCTTCTTTCTCAGTTTTTACAAAAACAAAATGGGTTCCATGGTAGAGATTGTCTCACGCAATAACAATAAAGAGTTATTGTTCTTATAGAAAAAATTATGTATCATATTTGTGTTGATTACTTTCGTGATATCACAACTACTCAAACTCGCTATACTAAATCCACGCTGCAACCGGGACTGGAACCACCGACCTCCAGGTTACAAGTCCGCCGCCTTATCGATCAAGCTACTGAGGTATTCTTCTTATAATTACAACAACAACAAAAAATCTCAAGAGAATATGAGTATTATCTTTGTTCAGATCAAAATGAAATGACCGAAGTGGTATAATCAAAGCTGAAACTCCACTGCCCTTCAAGTGAGTGAGATTTGTGAGAAGCACTGCAATTAGAGATTAGGAATGATAACCATAAGACGTTCTTCATCAATCTCCACTTAAGACGGGTCACAAATCTCAGACTTCCTTCTCCACTCAAAACTTGAAAATCGCCCCCCCCACTTCCGAACCCCATTAGTTTACTGTTACCATCACTAATGCCTCATCACACCCACCTCAAGTTTGACTAGATTCATCATCATCATCATTATCACCTCCATAACAGCCATCTCTACAGCGATATCCATATCCAATCTTCCCTAGCATCTCTCCTTCTCGAATCATCTTCCTCCATTCCTCAAAATCCTCCCTAGTGCACTTAGGGAGGGAGCCATGCGGCAGGTACGTTTTACTTCCCCGGAGGAAGTCAGGAGGGGGAGGCGTTTAGTTTGTTCTAATTAGTATTCATCAAGTGCAAATACTACAACCCCGCCCCTCCCTCTAATAACTTTTCTCTCTCTTCTTCCCTATTCCTCTCTCTCTCCCCCTCTCTCTCTCCTCTATTCCTCTCTCTCTCCCCTCTCTCTCTCTCCTCTATTCCTCTCTCTCCCCTCTCTCTCTCCCCTATTCCTCTCTCTCTCTCCCTATTCCTCTCTCTCCCTCCTCTCTCCCTATTCTTCTCTGTCTCTCTTCTCTATTCCTCTTTCTCTCCTCCCTATTCCTCTCTCTCTCTGCTTTCTCCCTATTTTTCGCTCTCTCTCCTCTCCCCCTGTTTCTCTCTCCCACTGTAGCGTCAACCTTTTAGCCCTGAAACACTTTTACAAGTGCTCCCTTTCCTCCCCACAAGAGAACATGGACTAGAAGATAGTTTATAGAACGGAGAGAGATATACACATAGTTTTTATTTATTTTTTATACATACATAGTTATGTATATATAGAAATACTGGATGAGGCAGGAGAGAAAGGGAGCCACTGAGAAACTACTGATTAGTTTAACAAGTAATTAAATAATTGCTTCTTGATAGATTTCCATGCTATTGAATGTTAAGCAAAGTATGATATTATAAAAGTCTGATGAGTATAAACAGCAAAGAAAGAAAGTTGTACATGTACGACACTAAATAGAAGATTGAAAATATAGTTGAAAAAATGAGCTTTCAGTGCTTCCTACAATTCCAAGTTACCAAAAATATGACATAATTATGTTGCCCACTTTTGCTTTTTGGAAACTTTATTATGTCTAAGTAATTTATTTCTCTTAAAAAAAAATATATTGCACCTCGGCAGTCAAACAAAAATTTCAATCCAAAGCTTTAAAGTAATCATGGATCTATGATATCCATGAGTACCTTGCATCCTAGCAACTATCATTATGTTAAGCTCATTTAATAAAATTATGTATACAGATTAAAACATGAGCTTCTAGACACAATCACTCATTTAAATGAAAGAAAGAAAAGTGCACTGGTAGTCAAGTGGTTAACGCGCTAGTCTGGTAATCCAGGTAGCGTAGGGATCCGTTGGTTCGAATCACACCCAGTGCATGAATTTTTCCTCATTAATTTGAGTTTGTGACCACATAATAATGACTCTGAAGGTTTTGGTGGTAGAAAATGCTTTGAGCATCAACCTCGCCTGGTAGTTACCTTCCACTAAAGAGTGTTAATATTATTATAAATACCCTATAAGTAACTATAAGCTACCTTAGTAGCCAGATCTATTCTAAACAGGGGACGTGTGACTTCGGGGTTCTTTTTAGTAGTTCAAATTCCACTTATAGAAAATTTAACTATGGTGGGAAAGTTTAAGTGTGACGTAACGTTCCTCTTGAAATCAATAGCAATTTGATACTTTTACCTCAGCAATGATCTTTGAGTTCTCTTCGGTCGAATACTCTTCCAAAGTGCATGTCCGTTCACTTACCTACGAACAAACAAAGAGACCAAGAAAGGATGATAAGAAAAATTCAAGAAGCAAAACAGATAAAATCATAAAAAATATCAAACACGTTGAATCTTTCACTACTTTTCGGCAGTATGTTATGTTGTTTAAAACTAATGTATGGATTAGTGAAAAGTCTCGGTTAGAAAAGAATTTCTCAAAAGAAAAAATCGTTGGTATACCAACGTTTCTGTTGTCTTCATTGTAAATACAACTTGGTCCATAAAAGTACAACCCTTTGCATTAGACGGTTCTTATTAATTATTTAAAAAAAAAACTGTCTTTTTTGTATTATCACTTTCGTGATATCACAACTACTCAAACTCGCTTTACTAAATCGACGCTGAAACCGGGACTTGAACCACCGACCTCCAGGTTACAAGTCATCTCATTTCTCTCTTTAATATCAATCAAGCTAATCGGTTTATTTATTATTACTTCAAATCACTCTCTCTCTCTCCTTGCACAGCTGCTATTTCCGGCCCTACCCAGGCTGGGTGAGGTTAATGTGGGTAGCTGGTACGATTCCCAGCGAATGGAGGGTAAAACCCCCGTCCTAATCCAGGACGTTAAATCATATAGAATCGTTGGCGTTTTAGGAAGGGCATCCAGCCGTAAAACATGTGCCAAAACCAAGCAACCTCAACCATGAGGTTGAACAACGTCGACCCTGCTTGAGCGGGATAAGACAGAGTAAAAGAAGACTTCAAATCAAAGAAAAAGCCATGTGCAGTATTACTTCGGACTTGAAAGTACAGAACTCCTGTGAAACATCTCTATCTTTATCTCACTTCCATACTGATAAGGCTCTCTCTACTCTCTCCCTCTCTCTCCTTGCACAGCTCTCTAATTAAATCTACCCTCATCGTTCACAACAAGTTTAAATACTAAAACTTTTCCAACTCTCTCTTTCTCTTCGTCCTCGTCATCTCCTTTCTCTCTTTAATTAAGCAATTTAGAATATAATCGTTTATAAATTGTTACAATGTTTTGGCCCCGAAATTTTCGACGGCTCAGGACGTGAGGAGTCGAAAGAAAGAGATGGGTGTAGGTGGGCAGAACAAGGAGCATCTACCTGCCCCATATTCAAATTATAGTGAAATAGCCTAGTACAAAATTCTAAAATAGGTAAGTATAATTATTGTTTTTTTTTATGTGCTACATATGTGCTCTCATCAGCAGGTAAAAGTTTTCAGCCAGATTTAAAGCAGACGACATAAAAATTGAAACTTCCTGATTTTATTCCGAATTTTAAGAAGTATTTTCACTTGTGAAATTTATACATATAGATGAACAACACTACACCATACATCACACACAGGAGTATAGAAAATTGCTTCTAGGCGTCCAGATAGGTTAATATATTCTGTCATCAATTCTTCCACCACTATGACAAAATTATCATGGACACGGCAAGTAAGTAATTTCTAAATATCGATGACATTTACTAACCTCTCTATTTTTAATGCGTTTACATAGAAAAGCGAGACTTTGTTCTAGATGCAAGTAAGTATTATCAGGACACGACAAGTAAGTAATTTCTAAATATCGATGACATTTACTAACCTCTCTATTTTTAATGCGTTTACATAGAAAAGCGAGACTTTGTTCTAGATGCAAGTAAGTATTATCAGGACACGACAAGTAAGTAATTTCTAAATATCGATGACATTTACTAACCTCTCTATTTTTAATGCGTTTACATAGAAAAGCGAGACTTTGTTCTAGATGCAAGTAAGTATTATCAGGACACGACAAGTAAGTAATTTCTAAATATCGATGACATTTACTAACCTCTCTATTTTTAATCCGTTCACAGGGAAAAGCGAGACTTTGTTCTAGATGCACATGAATAAGTAGAGTTACTATTGATCAGTAAAACGATGAAGAAACCCATTCAGTTCAAATTTCAAATGAAGGCAAAATTTGGATCGTATCTTCTTAGTACCATAACAAAGGTGCTCCGTTCACGGCAAGTAAGTAATTTCTAAATATCGATGACATTTACTAACCTCTCTATTTTTAATCCGTTTACAAAGAAAATCGAGACTTTGTTCTAGATGCACATGAATAAGTAGAGTTACTATGGACGGCTATTTATTTGATCAGTAAAACGATGATGAAACCTATTCAGTTCAAATTTCAAATGAAGGCAAAATTTGGATCGTATCTTCTTAGTACCATAACAAAGGTGCTCCGTTCACGGCAAGTAAGTAATTTCTAAATATCGATGACATTTACTAACCTCTCTATTTTTAATCCGTTTACAAAGAAAAGCGAGACTTTGTTCTAGATGCTCATGAATAAGTAGAACTATTGATCAGTAAAACGATGAAGAAACCCATTCAGAAGAAACCCATTCAGTTTCAATTTCAAATGAAGGCAAAATTTGGATCTTATCTCCTTAGTACCATGACAAAGGTGCTCCGTTCCAAAGCCGCTTTTTGTTCTCGTCTTTTGATCTCGTTTCCAGGAACCCCAAGTTTTCCGAGTCCCACTGCTGTACATGGCTCAGCCCTTCGCCTCTCAAGTCCCTGCCCAGCGGTGAACCCTTCCTTCCTGGGGAAAGTGGCGAAAAAGCCTTTGACGGAAATTGAGACAGTGCAGAAACTCCAACACTGTGTCTTAATTAATATGGGAGAGAAGGGAGGAAAAGAAGTTAATTGGCTGTCTATGTGGCGAAGAGCAATTTGAACGTAAGGAAGAATATAAAGGGAAGATGTGTTCTTTTTTTGGACCGAGACTTTGAGTCACGAGAGGGGGATGCATAACATCCTCAAAAGGGAAGAACAGACTTAAGAAATAAGATTCTTTTGTCTCTTTCTTGCGGAAAAAACAGAGTATTGTATTGTAAGAGGGGCATAATAATAACAGATATAGATGAAATCGCGACCTCGAGGCTCAGAGAAGAGCTAACTAGACTGACATCAGTCTGACAATAAGATCAAAGAGTCCTTTACAATCATGCCATTCAGTAAAGTCCAAAGCCCCCATAGAAAAAAAAGAATTAAGAGTCCTTCAAAGAGCTACTAAGAGTCACATTACGAAACAGGATTAAGTTAAAGAAAGCCAGACACTCCCTCAATTCGCAGGTATTAACCAATCACAGCGCACTATATAACCTTAGTTAAGGGATAGTGTAAACTTATGATAATAATAACAATTTTTAGTGGAAGGTAACCACCAGGGCAGGTTAATGCTCAAAGCATTTTCTACCACCTAACCCTCAGAGTCTTATTATAAATTGGTCACAAACTCAAATTAATGAGGAAAAATTCATGCACTGGGTCGGATTCAAACCAACGGATCCCTACGCTACCTGGAATACCAGACTAGCGCGTTAACTACTTGACTTCCAGTGCACTTAGATTAATTCTAATCCTGTTCAAAATTTCAGCTCTTAGTGATACTTTAATTCTGGTGAACTTATTAGCAAGAGCTCCGGAACACACAGAAGCAGGAGCTGAAATTTGGAACGCATAAATCTATTTCAAAGAGCAATAAGATTTATCAACATTAGAAAGAAAGTGCGAAAATAATCTTCGGCAGAGGTTATGGAATTTATTTCCTCTCCCATTTCTACCCGAAGCAAAAAATCTTACATTGCTTTCAGTGCTTGAACTGCTTGAATTGAAAGCGACGCAGTTATTTAATCACCCATGTTAACAAGCATATTAATAATTAACAAGGGGTGGTACGCTAAATCAAGGAAGCAGGAAAGAGTGAAGAAGAATCCTAAGAAGCCGAGGAGGGCAGGGAAAGTTTTACTTAAGAAACTTTAGCGACAAGTCTCGCCTCACACCTTAGTCTCTCCCAAATCCTCTTCCCGCCCATTTCTTCACACTCTTCTCTCTCCCATTTCCTCCCTCCTCTTTTCAATCTACCAAAATATCTACCCTCACGTCCGCTGTGGAGAACAGCCTAATTTGTATAACCTCACACAACCCCTTAATGACACTTACATTTCTTGAAGAAAAGGATAAACTCTTGTAAAGGTGCCTTTAAAGTTTAATGTACGGTGTGTACTTTCCTGACGCTCTTTTCTCTCCCATTTTCTCCCTCCTCCTTTCAATCTATCAAAATGATATGACACTTTTCTCCAAAAATCATCCAATTCTTCTCTTATATTTACAAGCACATTGTCCATATGTTGTAAAAAAGCTCCGTTAAAATTATCATATTTTAAATGATCATACGTCATGATACTTTTGCTAATACCCACAAAATTTTATTTTATAGGGACTAAACCACCGTCAACCCTCGAATATGTCACCTTGAGAATCAAAAAACTTCGGCTTAGCGGGTTGCGCTCGGCATGATTCCAATATTCGGAACAAATACTACAAATAGGCACCACCAGCAGAAGCAATGGATGCAAAGGGCAGATTGCAAATGTGATAAAAGAGAATTTGAGGAAAAGGGTTGTACATGTGTTGAACATGGGTGGTAATTACTGCAACATTAGTAATTACATGTGTTCAACAGACGAAGTCTCTTGACGGAGGGGGAGGGTGCATTCCGGGTGAAAGTTGAGTTTCAAGGGTGTAATTATACACTTTTTATACATGGAATTTCAATTCCATGTATATATTTTATTTAATTTAGTCCTCGAGGTAATGATGACTAGACGAGGAGAAGGAGGAAGAGGGGAAAGACAGCCAGAAAAATAAGGTGGATGAGTGAGAAGATGTAGAAAGAGGAGGAGGAAGAGGAAGAAGAGGGGAAAGACAGCCAGAAATATAAGGTGGATGAGTAAGAAGATGTAGAAAGTTAGGGAAAAGGGCCCCAAATAACATATACCTACTTTAGGGTCCATTTTTGAAAATTTTGGTACCTATCATACACAAGATGAAAAAATAAATAAAAAATATCGAGGTGGACTGGCAGATAAAATCGTATATCGATAGGTGCTGCTTTATTCAAACTTTATGGTCTGAAATTAAAAATAAAAATAAGTCACAAAAAAGAAAAAAAAAGATGTAGAAAGAGACAGCCAGAAATACAAGGTGGATGAGTAAGAAGATGTAGAAAGAGGAAAAGGAAGATAAAATAGAAAGAGGGCTTGATTAAATACTTACTGGAAAAAGAATAAGTGAAGAAGAAGCAAGAGCACGAGGATGGTGAGGAAGAGAATATGCAAGAAGGACCTGATGAAAAATATGGAGGAATATGAGAAGGCAGAACATGAAAACACGAATAGGAAAGATGGAAAAGCGATTTGAAGAAGTAGTAGATATCTTAAGAAATGAATGAAAGGAAGAAAAGAAATATAAATGAAAAAGATTACAGAAAATTGAGGTCATTAAATGAAAACACTTTATTTTTACACTCTTGAATTATCAGATTGTGTCACCCTAAACCCCGAAGGAAGAGGAGGTATGCTTGTCAGATGAAGAGGTTGCACTTGAACGTAAAGAAAGGAACCGAGAACAATACAAGGGTATTCTTATTTCTGCACCGCGATTTTGGGTTTTAATGTCTTCTAACAATGTTTGAACTGTTTCCTTAAAAAAGGCAAAACAACGAATAATATGAACGTGCTCCCAATAATGCATGACATATAGGGTATATTAAAGCTAAGACTCACACACACTCACTTTCTCTCTCACTCACTCAGTCTCTCACTCTCTCTCGTACCCTCACTAACCTCCCACACACAAACACACACCCTACAAAGTACTATTAATATTATTCACAAGAAGCTGGGTTCGTATTAGATAGAGATCTTTTGATATGGTGATTTCACATCCAGCGCGCTAGTAATACCCCCACAGCAGCTAACTGGGTCAGGCGTTCCGATGAGAAATGGCGAGAATATACATCAGAGAGAAACAAATACACAAAGAATAAACATCAGAAAACACAGAAAATATACGTCAGTAGAGCAACAAAATGCAAAGTACTGAGTAGATATAATAGTACATGTATGTGTGTACATCTGATATGGAATACAAACAATTCACTTCGCTGCAAACAATAAGCCGTTGCGCTCCATTAGCAATGACACAATGCAAAGCATAGGAGATGAACATGCAAATGTCGAGAAAGAGCATGGGAGATCAGCTCCTAGTTCCAGTACAATTCCGGTTCCTCGTCAACGCCAATACTTTTTTGCCGGTTAAGTATATTTTTTTCTTGATTTTCTTTAATTTAACCTTTTCCCAAACCTACTTGGGCTCGCAATGGTCAACCTATTCTTCAAATTTGGAACAGATAGGGTTGGGTGGAAGAGATTGCCAAAGGACCCATAACATTGTTTCCAATTTTGTATATTGATTTGTAATTTTCTGTTTGTACATATGTCCTTAGTCATAAAGTGTATAATCTGGCATGACTACTTTCAATTTTTTCACCTCGACGCCTTTTAAAACGCCAACACTGTTGAGAGCGCCAGTGAATTGTGTTATTGTCTTTAGGCCGGAAATGTATTCTGGTAGTCTGGTACCGTATCTGTTCAATGTACCCAGCGAGTAACGTCTCCGAGGTGACTTATACATATTCAAGAACATATATTCTCACAATTCAGACAGTTTACACTTCGCAATTCTCAATTACAAGTAAAAAAAGGGGGAAAAAATGTTTTTTTGTAAAAAACTGATTGTTATGCTGTGATTTTTAGCAAACCACCATATATGATGGGCAGAATGAATATTTGTATAAAAAAATAAATATTATTCTTCTTCATTGTGTCTGTCGTCTTCTCCAAGTCACTTCAGAGATATCAGGATGGCTTGAATGATAAATATCTTCTCCGCAGGAGTCCCAGTGACCTTAGGGAAAGTAATCCTTGTACATTGTACAACTACTAGATAAACCAAATAAATACCCTTCTGATTCTCAACTCTGGTCTCTGTGTCTCCGTCACAATTCTCCTGTCTCCTGCCCCGCTCCACAACAAGTTGCAAATTACAAATTCATGATGTTCGCGAAGAGGTTTTTTGCAACATTTTTTGCTCTCCGCACATTTGTCATATTACACCCTTGTTATACACCATACTTCATTTGCAAGCGGGAGAAGCGCTAGCACAAGATTTATGAAAACCGTTTAGTCTGTTCTGTGTTTGCTAATTTTTTGCATATTCTATATTTTATTGTTGTAATAACTTTAGCTAGCGCGGTGATATGATGGTGTCGTTGTCATCTGTAGTGAGTTATGGGACACGGATTGCTGTGGATCTTTATCATGCAACTAGCAGAATACCCGGCGCGGCATTGCTCAGGGATGGAAACAAACTCGATCATCTGAGGCTTGTGCATATGACAAATGTCCCGACAGTCAGTTTCATTACTGGTTTTAATTTGACTATGGACTTTAGGGTAAGACACATATTAAAAGGAATTTGAAACGACAGCAGTCGAATTAAAATTTACGCATTAGATGAAAGTATTGAATATGTGTAAATTACAAACAAAGAGACCGACAGTAATTTCCCTGTGAGGTGCGTACAAAATATGTCCCCTAGAAACATATAAGTATTTCAAGATTTTATAAGTAAACATTTCAATAAAAAGTAAATATTTCAAAAACAACAACAAAACATCACTTAAAAAACTTCATTTTGAAAATCTCATTATTCCAAATTAATTTGTACTTTAATATGTTACAAAGCACAATATGGAATATATTATTACGACTACAATCTGCAAACCTTTTACTTTAATAAGTAAATGCATAAAACAAAAAGTGATCCCGGGAACTTTAGAGAATGGCTCAGGATGTACTCATCATCTCTGTATATGCATTTTACGAACTTTGATGACAAAAAAGGTTCAAGACCTCACTTCATCCTGACTTTCTCACTCCTCTCTTCCTTTTTTCTCTCCTCTCCTCTCTCTAACACTCCCTAATTCTATCTCTCTCTAACACTCCCTGATTCTATATCTCTCTGCCTTTCTACATTTTGCTTCTCTCTCTCTCTCTCCCATTCTACATTTTGCTTCTCTCTCTCTCTCCCATTCTACATTTTGCTTCTCTCTCTCTCTCTCTCCCATTCTACATTTTGCTTCTCTCTCTCTCTCTCTCCCATTCTACATTTTGCTTCTCTCTCTCTCTCTCTCCCATTCTACATTTTGCTTCTCTCTCTCTCTCTTCCATTCTACGTTTTGCTTCTCTCACTCTCTCTGCCCCCCCCCCCATTCTACATTTCGCTTCTCTCTCTCTTTTTCATTGTTTCCTAAGAAAATCCTTTCTATCTCGTATGTTCTGGAATGGTTTTTAGAAGTGAATATTATTTTTCCAGAGTGGATGGAAGCGTGAGCGAAAAGGAGAGAGAGAGATATGAGGTAGGGGAGACAGAAAGAGAAGAACGGAGAGAGAAAATCCAATTTTCTTAATTGTAAAACTTTATTAGAGGGTAAAAACAACAAGAATAAATGCGTTTGCATATCAAAACTTGGGAACAAACTAAATGAAATCAAATTTTTGCAACATACGAACAAGAATACATCAGGGCTAAAAGATACACACAGGACGGTATACATACAACTGATACAACAGACATTAATACTAGTTATACTGCCTAACTAGAACCAATGAGTCCATGATTCCATCAGTAAGCCCAAAACTTATATGGTCAAAATTCCAAACGGGAGGATCACGTGTCTTGTCCTGGCTGGGTTTCAAACCGGTGTCCTCTTGATTACTAGACCATTGAGCTACGTGGATAATAAGCAAGTACATAATCCGACATAGTATATAATTCGAAATCCGATGCTTTAAACCAAATTCAAAATCCAAGTAATTACTAATTAATTAAGCCTTTTTAACGAAATATAAGTCATGGGTCTATTATTCAGCCCTAAATCTCTCTCTCTCTCTCTCTCTCTCTCACTCAGAGGTTCACTCTCTAATTCTCTCACTCTTCTCTGACGTCATGTTCCTCTGTCACTCATTCTCATTTAAAAATCTCAAACCCTTCGTTCCCTTCTCTTAAAAAATATTACTCCATCTCGTATTTTTTTCCATTTAAAAATATATGTTTACTTCGTTAAACTCATGTTTGTGCATAATCTCCGCTCTCTCTCTCTCTATGTCTCTCTCTACCTTTTGATCTTGCTTAAAACGGTGTAAAAACGCAGATTAGTATTCAGCGAGAGATGATTGCCATCAGTATTATCATTCTCCTTCTCCGACGTTTCTCACAATTCAGAGGTCATGTGTAAAATTTAATGATGATAGAGAGAGAGAGAGAGAGAGAGAGAGAGAGGAAAAGGGAGGGAGAGAAGTAGAAAGTGGAGGAGAGAGAGGTAAAAGTAGAGAGAAAGGGACAAGAGGAATAGGGATGAGAAGTAGAAAGTGGAAGATTGAGAAGAGGGAGAGAGAAAGGGAACAAAGGAAGAGAGAGGGAGTGAGGTACGAGGAATAACTAGTAGAAAAAGGAAGATTTAAGAGAGGGAAAGAGATAAGAGGAGAGATAAAGGGAACAAAGGAAGAGGGAGGGAGAGAGGTACGAGGAATAACTAGTAGAAAGTGGAAGATTGAAGAAAGAGAGAGAGATATTCGAGAAAGGGGGGCAAAAAAGAGATATAGTGAGAGATAAAGGTAAAGAAGGGAAGGTAGGATAAAGGAGGAAAAGGAAGGAGGGAGAGGGATACGAGAAGATAATTAGGGAGTGGAGGATAGAGGAGAGGGAGAGAGAAGGGAGGGTAGGATAAAGCGGAGAAAGAGGCCACGGGGGATAGTTACTTCTAATGTGAAGATCATGACAAGATTAACATCCACACCGTCAGAGTCAAAGATGAAATATGATTTCATTTCATCTTTACATGAGGATAATTAATGAAGAAAAATATACTCGTATCTTACAGGATGGGCAATTATTTAATTAATTATCATTTTCTTATGCTCTAGTAGGATTTACTTTGTCAAGACCCAGGCTTTAGCTGATGCTAGCACGGTAAGATGGTAGGTCGTAGGAATCACTGTTTTGTAAAAAGAAAACTCAATATGTATTTAATTTAGCCAGAGCAAAGGTTACATCTGAGCTGCATTAATACATGAATTGCATAAGACCTTGTAAAGCAAGCCTGTAATGGAGAGAACGAAACTTTTCTTACTTTTTTTTTTAAATTGGGTTTAACTTCGTTTTTAACTGCATGGTCATATCACGACGGGGGTGTTATCCACGCAGGAAACTCACAACTCTGCTACCCACATTAAAATCATCCAGCCTGGGTTGGGCCGAAATGCCAGCATCACGAAGTCTTCACCTCGCAATACGTTGCTTAACTTCGGTGATCCTACGAGAATCGGTGCATTCAACTCGTCATCGACGCTGGCTTTTCCTACTTGAAACTGATATAAGACATAGATAAATAAGGCTCTGTTTGAATATCGGTTTGATTATAATATGTTGTAAAGTCAGTCTATAATCAGTGATTATAGTAAAACAAATGCATGTTGCTATTTGTCATATCTAGGGTCAAAAATCATGTTCTCAGGCTGTGAGACAGAGACAAAAAAGAAGGAGAAGCAAGAGTAGGAGAAGGAAGAAGAGTAGGAGAAGTAAGAACAGGAGGAGAAGAAGGAGTAAGAAGAGGAGGAGTAGGAGAAGTAAGAATAGGAGGAGAAGAAGGTGTAAGAAGAGGGGGTGTAGGAGAAGTAAGATTAGGAGGAGAAGAAAATGTAAGAAGACGGGGAGAACGAGAAGTAAGAATAGAGGGAGAGAGAGAAGTAAAAAGAGGAGAAAACTGAGAGGGAAACGTAGGAAAAGGAAAGAGAAGTAAAAAGAAGAGGGGGAGAAGGAGAGGAAAAGTAAAAAAGAAGAGAAGGATATGGAGAAGTAAGAAGAAGAGGGGGGGGGGGAGGAGGAGGAGAAGAAAGAGCACGAGAAGAAGAACTAAGAGTAGGAAAAGAAAGAGAGGGAGAAGCAGAAGTAATATGAGACAGAGAAGGAAAAGAAAGAGAGGGAGAAGCAGAAGTAATATGAGACAGAGAAGGAAAAGAAAGAGAGGGAGAAGCAGAAGTAATATGAGACAGAGAAGGAAAAGAAAGAGAGGGAGAAGCAGAAGTAATAAGAGGAAGAGTAGGAAAAGAAAGAGAGGGAGAAGCAGAAGTAATATGAGACAGAGAAGGAAAAGAAAGAGAGGGAGAAGCAGAAGTAATAAGAGGAAGAGTAGGAAAAGAAAGAGAGGGAGAAGCAGAAGTAATATGAGACAGAGAAGGAAAAGAAAGAGAGGGAGAAGCAGAAGTAATAAGAGGAAGAGTAGGAAAAGAAAGAGAGGGAGAAGCAGAAGTAATATGAGACAGAGAAGGAAAAGAAAGAGAGGGAGAAGCAGAAGTAATATGAGACAGAGAAGGAAAAGAAAGAGAGGGAGAAGCAGAAGTAATATGAGACAGAGAAGGAAAAGAAAGAGAGGGAGAAGCAGAAGTAATAAGAGGAAGAGTAGGAAAAGAAGAGAGGGAGAAGCAGAAGTAATATGAGACAGAGAAGGAAAAGAAAGAGAGGGAGAAGCAGAAGTAATAAGAGGAAGAGTAGGAAAAGAAAGAGAGGGAGAAGCAGAAGTAATATGAGACAGAGAAGGAAAAGAAAGAGAGGGAGAAGCAGAAGTAATATGAGACAGAGAAGGAAAAGAAAGAGAGGGAGAAGCAGAAGTAATATGAGACAGAGAAGGAAAAGAAAGAGAGGGAGAAGCAGAAGTAATATGAGACAGAGAAGGAAAAGAAAGCAGAAGGGGGGGATAGGAGAAAGAAGGAGAGGGAGAGAAGGAAAAGAAAGCAGAAGGGGGGATAGGAGAAGAAACGAGAAGGAGAGGGAGAGAAGGAAAAGAAAGCAGAAGGGTGGATAGGAGAAGGAACGAGAAGGAGAGGGAGAGAAGGTGGCGGAGGAGTAAAAGCAGTAGTATTAAGGTCAACTAACATCCAATTTGGTGAAAGAAAGCTCGGGCGAGAGCTCTAGGGTAATAGAACTGAGGAAAGCTAATGGTATTTTGTGTTTCTCCCTCTGTTCTTCTTCTCTCTCTGGCGAGACTGAGCCGTTCACAAACCTGGTGAACCGGGGGACGAGGGTTTGAACCTCGTCAGTGTCATTTCATTTCATAAAGCCAAGTCTTCTTATAGGTTTGGGTTGCCCATACACCTCAGCCACATTGGGCCCTTTGTGTGTGGAAGATTTAGCTTCGTTATCTAATCAAGTTTAAGCTTCTCAGAAAGTTTGAGAAGTCTTTTGATTAGATTGTGTTGAATAAGTGCTTCTCTAGGGTTCAGGGTCCCAATGATACTTATTCTCCATTCTGAGAGGGCATTGCAATCAAAGATTGCATGTGTAGCAGTTTCTTCATCCTCTCTACATAATCTGCAAATAGGAGGTTCCCTAAAGATCTTCATATTGTACAGATGTTTTCTTAGGCAGCAATGTCCCGTAATTAGGCCAGTGACTATCCTCGCTTGTCTTCGGCTAAGCTGAAGGAAGTCAGCAGTTAAGGATGATGTTGTCCGGTCATCATCAGTTTGCTATGTCGTTGTTCTGAAGTCTCAGTCCAATACCTGTGATGTTTTTGTTGTATCCATCTTCGTATTGTTCCTCTTACTTCAGATTTGGTTATCCCCATCACTGGCTCGGGACCAATGAAGGGGGTTGTGGAGCCTTTCCTTGCCAATTGGTCAGCTTTCTCGTTTCCAGCAATACCTTTATGTCCTGGGACCCATTCTATGTTAACTCGGTTAAGTTGTCCCAGATTTTGTATGGTTTGTTGGCATTCCCAGGTTATTTTTGATTTTACCTGTGGACTTTCTAGTGCCATAATAGCAGCCTGAGCCTGGCTGTCAGTGAAAATGTAGATATCTCTACCTTGGTAGCCACTCTCCAAGTTCATCTGAGCGCAGGTGCAAATAGCTTTGATCTCGGTCTGATAGACACTGGCGTATTTTCCCAATGAGATACTTATATCTGTCTTGGGATTGACTCCATGTATTCCAGATCCTGAGCCTTCTGCTGTCTTGGAGCCATCTGTGTACCACACAAGACAACCTTTGGACAGCAATTGTTTTTCTTTCGTAACCCAATCTTCTACCAGTTTGGAGGTGCCGGTTTTGAAGGATTTTTCGAAAGACGTTTTAACAGTCATCTGATCGCTAGCCATGTATAAAACAGGTTCCGCAATTAGTGCTGTGATTTTGGAATGTCCCAGAAGTCGACCTTTCCAGATTCCGTTTTGTTGCAGTCTGTACGCCCCCATCCTGGCTTCCCCTTTGATAATAATATCTAGAGGGGGCAGGTTTAGGAGGGTGTCACAAAAATAGATTTTCATTCATTTGGTTTCTTTCCGACTGTTTATTAGTTGCACAAAAGTTCATTCGTATAAATCACGATGTGGTATCAAAATTACTCAAACTCGCTTAACAGGCTTAACAAAATCTTTGCTGAACATGGGACTCAAATCACCGGCCTCCGTTCACGAGTCCGCCTCCTTATCGATCAAGCTACTCAGGTCGGTTAAATTTAAATCATCTAGTTGCTTAAAAGGTTAAACATCTTACTGTTCTAAGTGTGACTCAAAAAATGTGCATCTAGGTCCAATCATTAAAGAAAATAAAATTAGTATACATAAATATTAAAGATTAAGATACCAGTTTTATAAAACCAGAATTCCTCTAATCAATCTTTTACTCCAAATGCCATGTGTCAAAATTGACCTTACCACAGAAATACAACGCGTCTTTGATTAAGAAACTTGGTGTATTTCATTGAAAAGACATTTTCAAATGTACTGTTACAGAATACATTCCACTTTAAATACAGTTATTAAAAACTTGAAAAGGTGTGTGTCAGTCATAATCACAGTCCTATAAGGATCAAGTTTGAGAACTCCTGTCGAGCTAGACTGAGAAATCTATGTACACAGAAGCAACAATGCTTTGGTTGTAATGAAAATACGGAGGTTAAGTGAAGGGGAGAGAATATCGAGAAGGAAAAGGAGAAGGAGAAAAGGTTATGGTACTCTAGTAGCAGGGGATGCTGTAAGATGAAGAACGTATGAGCCCTGGAGAGAACTAGAGGACTACCACACTCTACCACAGGCATAATCAACTCCACTTTTGACTTCCCCTTACTTATAGGTTAAGTAAGGGGGAGAGGATGGAGGAAGGGAGAGTAGTAAGAGGAGATGGAGAGTGAGAAAAGGTGATGGTACTCTAGTAGCAGGGGATGCTGTAAGATGAAGAACATCTGAGCCCTGGAGAGATGGAGAGAACTAGAGGACTACCACACTCTACCACAGGCATAATCAACTCCAATCTTCACTTCCCTTTACTTATAGGTTAAGTGAAGGGGGGAGGATGGAGGAAGGGAGAGTAGGAAGAGGGGGAAGAGGAGATAGAGAATACTAGATGACTACCACACTCTACCACAGGCATAATCAACTCCAATCTTCACTTCCCTTTACTTATAGGTTAAGTGAAGGGGAGAGGATGGAGGAAGGGAGAGAAGGAGGAGATGGAGAATGAGAAAAGGTTATGGTACTCTAGTAGCAGGGGATGCTGTAAGATGAAGAACGTCTGAGCCCTAGAGAGATGGAGAGAACTAGAGGACTACCATACTCTACCACAGACATCATCAACTCCAATCGTCACTTCCCTTACTAATAGGTTAGGTTAAGGGGAGAGAGTATTTAGAAGGAAGAGGAGGATAAGAAAGAGGAGATGGAGAATGAGAAAAGGTGATGGTACTCTAGTAGCAGGAGATGCTGTAAATCAAGAACATCTGAGCCCTGGAGAGATGGAGAGAACTAGAGGACTACCATACTCTACCACAGGCATCATCAACTCCAATCGTCACTTCCCTTACTAATAGGTTAGGTTAAGGGGAGAGAGTATTTAGAAGGAAGAGGAGGATAAGAAAGAGGAGATGGAGAATGAGAAAAGGTGATGGTACTCTAGTAGCAGGGGATGCTGTAAGATGAAGAACATCTGAGTCCTGGAGAGATGGAGAGAACTAGAGGACTACCACACTCTACCACAGGCATAATCAACTCCACATTTGACTTCCCCTTCCTTATAGGTTAAGTGAAGGGGAGAGGATGGAGGAAGGGAGAGTAGGAAGAGGGAGAAGAAGAGATGGAGAATGAGAAAAGGTGATGGTACTCTAGTAGCAGGGGATGCTGTAAGATGAAGAACATCTGAGCCCTGGAGAGATGGAGAGAACTAGAGGACTACCACACTCTACCACAGGCATCATCAACTCCACTTTTGACTTCCCCTTACTTATAGATTAAGTGAAGGGGAGAGGATGGAGGAAGGGAGAGTAGGCATAATCAACTCCAATCTCCACTTCCTTTACTCATCGAAATCATCGAACTCTCAGGGCCAAATCAGGATTAAATTTAAGATAAACCAGACCCTCCCTCAAGTCGTTTAAACCAATCACAGCGCAATATAGCACTACTTGAGGGACAATTTGGCTTAGCTTGAATTTAATCCTGTTTTATAGTTCAGCCCTAAGACAGTGGAAGATCGCTGTAAGCTACTTCAGGGTCATGCATTTTTTTAGTTCAAAGGCAGTGCTAGCCAATGTTATACCCATCCAATAAGGCGCCAATGTTCTCTATACACAGAGTGAGTGAGTGGTACAGAATGTAACACCTCAGGATCATGATTGACATTCCAAAGACAGCACAGGAGTCTTATTGACACACTCCTGTAACTCTCCTCGCCCAGCCCAGCCCAACCCATCCCATCCTAAACATCTGCCTCTTTCCTAAACCTCTGCCTCTCTCCTAATCCTCTAACTCTCTCTCTCTCTCAACATAGATCTCTATCCCTTGAACTCTCCTTCTCTCTGTCTCAATTATTTTCTTTCTCTTTCTCTCTCTCTACATCTCACCTCCTTTCTCTATCTATCCTCCTCTACATATCAGATCTATTCTCTACATCCCTCCCTCTCATATCACCTCCATTCTCTCTCTCTCTTATTCCATCTCTTACCGTGTACATTGACAGTACTGGTTGACAGGTTCCCCGATTCGCAACCAAATTGAATTCCTCCTCTCTCTCCCACACCCATTTTTTCTCCCATCTCCTTCTCCCCCTCCTCCAAAGCTCCAACTGAGTGTTGAGGGAAGATAATTTTATTCAATTTTATTTCTCATATGTTATCTTTCTTATCAAATCAAATGAAATCGCACGCTCTTTCTCTCCCTTCCCTCTCACAGCCTCACATATTCATACATCCTACCCTCGTACGTCCTACCCTCTTTATTTCCTCTGTTTTCCCTTTGATTTGCGGGAATCTCTTCCTGGAGGATGATCACATGTCTCCCTCTTTCTTTTTTCCGAAGAGGCAAAAAAAAAGAAGAATTTGGAAACAACGATTAGAAAAACCTTGTAGCCTTTGGAAACAACCGAATGAAATTATGACGGATGAAAACATCCTCTACGAAATAGAACTCAAATATACGTTTAAGAATTTGAACTGAATTCGATGCCACAATAATCAACCTTGAAATTTATCTCAAATGCTTAGAGTAAAATATGTAGACAAGGCCTCCGTGGCGCAACTCCCCGTAGTCCAGAGATCCTGAATTCGATCACCGGTCAGAGCAGATTTTTGCACTGTTCACTCCGTACAAGTGAGGCTGACTTTTTCGGCCCTACCCAGGCTGGGTGAGGTTAATTCCATAAGTATCTCCACCAAGGCATATCTTAGCTTTCCATAAGTATCTCCACCAAGGCATATCCTAGCTTTCCATAAGTATCTACACCAAGGCATATCCTAGCTTTCCATAAGTATCTCCACCAAGGCATAAGCTTTCCATAAGTATCTCCACCAAGGCATAGCCTAGCTTTCCATAAGTATCTCCACCAAGGCATATCCTAGCTTTCCATAAGTATCTCCACCAAGGCATATCCTAGCTTTCCTTAAGTATCTTCACCAAGGCATATCCTAGCTTTCCATAAGTATCTCCACCAAGGCATATCCTAGCTTTCCATAAGTATCTCCACCAAGGCATATCCTAGCTTTCCTTAAGTATCTTCACCAAGGCATATCCTAGCTTTCCATAAGTATCTTCACCAAGGCATATCCTAGCTTTCCATAAGTATCTCCACCAAGGCATAAGCTTTCCATAAGTATCTCCACCAAGACATATCCTAGCTTTCCATAAGTATCTCCAGCAAGGCATATCCTAGCTTTCCCTAAGTATCTCCACCAAGGCATATCTTAGCTTTCCATAAGTATCTCCACCAAGGCATATCCTAGCTTTCCATAAGTATCTCCACCAAGGCATATCCTAGCTTTCCATAAGTATCTCCACCAAGGCATATCCTAGCTTTCCATAAGTATCTCCACCAAGGCATATCCTAGCTTTCCATAAGTATCTCCACCAAGGCATATGCTAGCTTTCCATAAGTATCTCCACCAAGGCATATCCTAGCTTTCCATAAGTATCTCCACCAAGGCATATGCTAGCTTTCCATAAGTATCTCCACCAAGGCATATGCTAGCTTTCCATAAGTATCTCCACCAAGGCATATCCTAGCTTTCCATAAGTATCTCCACCAAGGCATATCTTAGCTTTCCATAAGTATCTCCACCAAGGCATATCCTAGCTTTCCATAAGTATCTACACCAAGGCATATCCTAGCTTTCCATAAGTATCTCCACCAAGGCATAAGCTTTCCATAAGTATCTCCACCAAGGCATATCCTAGCTTTCCATAAGTATCTCCACCAAGGCATATCCTAGCTTCTCATAAGTATCTCCACCAAGGCATATCCTAGCTTTCCATAAGTATCTCCACCAAGGCATATCCTAGCTTCTCATAAGTATCTCCACCAAGGCATATCCTAGCTTTCCATAAGTATCTCCACCAAGGCATATCCTAGCTTTCCATAAGTATCTCCACCAAGGCATATCCTAGCTTTCCATAAGTATCTCCACCAAGGCATATCCTAGCTTTCCATAAGTATCTCCACCAAGGCATAAGCTTTCCATAAGTATCTCCACCAAGACATATCCTAGCTTCTCATAAGTATCTCCACCAAGGCATATCCTAGCTTTCCATAAGTATCTCCACCAAGGCATATCCTAGCTTTCCATAAGTATCTCCACCAAGGCATAGCCTAGCTTTCCATAAGTATCTTCACCAAGGCATATCCTAGCTTTCCATAAGTATCTTCACCAAGGCATATCCTAGCTTTCCATAAGTATCTCCACCAAGGCATAAGCTTTCCATAAGTATCTCCACCAAGGCATATCCTAGCTTTCCATAAGTATCTCCACCAAGGCATATCCTAGCTTTCCATAAGTATCTCCACCAAGGCATATCCTAGCTTCTCATAAGTATCTCCACCAAGGCATATCCTAGCTTTCCATAAGTATCTCCACCAAGGCATATCCTAGCTTCTCATAAGTATCTCCACCAAGGCATATCCTAGCTTTCCATAAGTATCTCCACCAAGGCATATCCTAGCTTTCCATAAGTATCTCCACCAAGGCATATCCTAGCTTTCCATAAGTATCTCCACCAAGGCATATCCTAGCTTTCCATAAGTATCTCCACCAAGGCATAAGCTTTCCATAAGTATCTCCACCAAGACATATCCTAGCTTCTCATAAGTATCTCCACCAAGGCATATCCTAGCTTTCCATAAGTATCTCCACCAAGGCATATCCTAGCTTTCCATAAGTATCTCCACCAAGGCATAGCCTAGCTTTCCATAAGTATCTTCACCAAGGCATATCCTAGCTTTCCATAAGTATCTTCACCAAGGCATATCCTAGCTTTCCATAAGTATCTCCACCAAGGCATAAGCTTTCCATAAGTATCTCCACCAAGACATATCCTAGCTTTCCATAAGTATCTCCAGCAAGGCATATCCTAGCTTTCCATAAGTATCTCCACCAAGGCATATGCTAGCTTTCCATAAGTATCTCCACCAAGGCATATCTTAGCTTTCCATAAGTATCTCCACCAAGGCATATCCTAGCTTTCCATAAGTATCTCCACCAAGGCATATCCTAGCTTTCCATAAGTATCTCCACCAAGGCATATCCTAGCTTTCCATAAGTATCTCCACCAAGGCATATCCTAGCTTTCCATAAGTATCTCCACCAAGGCATATCCTAGCTTTCCATAAGTATCTCCACCAAGGCATATCCTAGCTTTCCATAAGTATCTCCACCAAGGCATATCCTAGCTTTCCATAAGTATCTCCACCAAGGCATATCCTAGCTTTCCATAAGTATCTCCACCAAGGCATATCCTAGCTTTCCATAAGTATCTCCACCAAGGCATATCCTAGCTTTCCATAAGTATCTCCACCAAGGCATATGCTAGCTTTCCATAAGTATCTCCACCAAGGCATATCCTAGCTTTCCATAAGTATCTCCACCAAGGCATATCCTAGCTTTCCATAAGTATCTCCACCAAGGCATATCCTAGCTTTCGACAGCTCGAGGGTGCACCAGAATACCACTGCACCATTTCCGCAACACACTCGCGTGGGTATGACGCAGCTTCCGTATTCTTCATCTTCTTTTTAATTTCAAACTTCTTGTCATGACGCGACATGTGTGTGTTCGGAGTGACAATTTTCTTTCCTAAACCTGATTAACTTTAAACAGGGTGTTTTCTTTTCTCAATATGAGCGCGCAATTAGCTCAGTGGTTAAGCACTCGCTTGCTTTGCGGAAGGTCCCAGGTTCGATCCCCCGTGCCGACAAAAATTTGTATTTTTAATTTGGTTACAATTGTTTGAAAGGGAGACTTTCCGGTGCGCTCGTGTTGACCCAGCACCTAATTGGTAAGTATTGTGTCACTTCTCGCCCATCAGAGGGGAGGCATACTGCTTTAGTTAGGTGACACTTATGTTAGACTGACGAACTGTCCGAGGATTTTCATTTATGAGTTCTTTTTGATGGCCAGCATTCTCTCGGACACCGTTCACACGATAACGCGGTACCGAACAACAACGTGTAACATTTTCTTCTTTATTATTTGTTTATTTTCAAACTATATTATCATCAATAATTAATTTTTCAAACTATTTCATATAGTAAATATTATACATATACTTTCTTCTTCTAATAAATCTTGATATAATAATAAGATGGACTTAGAACGACATTTATAAAGCTTGTACTTATGCATTGGTGAAACTTCACACTCGTACTTCTCCGTTATTGAAAAATAACTTTGGAAAACCATACCATTAAAAAAATCACTACCATTTTTTTTGAAAACTACAACATACAAAAAGACAACAAATTTAACAAAAAACCAAGAATATGGGAACGACACAAAACATTAACAGTAACCGACAGGAAAACATCAAAAACACTATAAATATATAAGTACATAGAAAAGACACTATAATCTATAATAGTGGTTACATCATCACACAAGAACAACAACAAATACAACAGGGCATAGGAATCAAAACGACGATGATCACAACAAAATACAGCACAAGAACAAAGGTTTATAAAAATACAACAATAGTAACAAAAACAACAGCATCAAACAAGAACAACACAAAACACACAAGAGAAAATCCCTGATTCGTCGAGATTCCATCTCTCTCTTGACATTCCAAATTCCAAAGAGGAAAGAAAGAGGCGAGAAATCACAATGAGCAACGTATTACTCCCGTGTTTTGCAATAAACAAAATGAATGTGTTCATTTCTCTTTGCCTGTCTCATTATTCTTTTTCCTCTTTGTGTTTGGAAAGTCTCTCTCCCTCCTCTGGTCTCGACTTTATTGAAAAGCAAACGAGATTTATGAACTAAATGTAACCCTTTCGTTCGCCGAACCCTTTCATCAACTATCCACAGCGGACCCTTCACACCAACCAAAATTAGCTTCCAAAATTGCAATGAACATGAACTTTGTTGCTTTTTTGATAGTTGCTCATGATGTCGAACGCGATGGTCCAATAGCCGGGTCGACCATCCTTTCCCGCAAAACTTACGGAGAGTTATCATATTTGTATTAATCACTTTCGTGATATCACAACTACTAAAACTCGCTCTACTAAATCGTGGCTGAAACCTCCTGGACTTGAACCACCGACCTCCAGGTTACGACCTCCACTTAACCGGGGTTAAGTGGCAGAGAATGCCTAAGGCATTAACTTCGCCCCGGATTACAATACATTGTACATTTAAATTTATTATTTTTTTTCCATATCTTATTTTGTAAATACCTATTGTTAATTTTTTTTTTATCTTTGTTAATAATTTATTGTTGTATGTCTTGTATAAAAAATAAAGTGTACCTAAATCAATAAATAAATAAATATCGATCAAGCTATTGATGTCGGTATTGAATTTCCCGAAAATCTGTAAGCTTTAACTGTCTCTTTCTTTGTATAGGTGTATAGTTCTTCACACCTCGACCGAGGTGTTAAATGAATGATCAAGTTAGTGGGCTAGTGAGCAGATAAGCGCTCCCACATCGAAACTTCTTGGTCGGGAGTTGAATTCTGATTTTGGAGGAGATATTTTATCAAGCTCGCCGGGAGGCGAGCGCTCGTCAAGTAGCGCCAGCCACCCGGCCTATATTAACACGAAACAGAGTTTATATGTATTTTGTTTTATTGTTTTCGCCCACTTAACGCTAACTTTTATCAATTTTTATTTCAAATTCGTAATGAGACGCGAAAATAGATTGTGTTTCACGAAAGCGCGAGGTTCCTACGTACAGTTAAAGTCGTTTACTGGCCACGCCGAAAATCTTGAATTTCATGAAATTATTCATACGGGTTTTTTTTTTTTTTTTTTTTTTCAGACCAATTTTCTGTCAAGGGTACAGCAACGTGTGCTTATCGTGGAAAGACGTGAGATACGTTTTTGAAAAGGGAATTTTTATCTCTGCATACCTTTTATAGTTTCAAGTATTTATTTTTTATAGGATAGGAGATATAGCCTTCTAAAATAAAACGGGAAAGTTGCACAGAGCCGCCCCTGGTTATCTTGGAGCTGCGATTTTGGTATTTTTCGAAAGGCCTTATCATAGGAAAAAATATAAAAATATAACTAAAGTATTACACTGGACCAAACTTGAGTTATACCCTTTGAAAGAAATACTTATTTTGGAGCCCAGAGCCGTCTATTGTTATCCTAGAGATGTATTTCTGGTGTTTTTAGAAGGGTCTAGTCAAAGGGAATGAGATCACTTAATTTCAGATGGTTGAAACAAGTAGAAAAGTATTTAAAGCCATCTAAAGGAATATCTAAAATGAACCCTGGAGCCACGCCTATTTATCCCAAGTTGATGAATGAAGGTTCTTTCTAAAGGTCTAATTACGCAGAAATATACTACGATATAAATAAAATTTTAGGAAAATCAGCGACAGTGTGAGACATAAAAATAAAAAACTGAAATAAGATTTATGAGAGTAACAAAAATCTTCGCCTCACATCGAACTTAAATATGGGTAGGATCCAATCATCTTAGCTTCACCCAAACTGCCAGCAGACTGAGTTATCAGCTAGCGAATAATAACGTTTTATAACTTCATTCAGAGATTTCTACATCAAGAGGTAAACTAGGTCTACATTATGAGAAGTGTATAAAGTATTGGCCAGTAAGAGGAAAAATATTGATTAAAATAGATCAAAACAATAATAAATTATAATAAAATATTATGTATTGAGCAGTCTCTGTGGTCGTCGACTGGTGTAGGTAAAACACAAAGTTTGCAAGGTGACCTGGGTTCGAATCCCGGCTAGGTATAATTTTTTTTTACTCTGTACTTTGGATTTCCGGTTTTCTCGTGAGAAAAAAAGCAGTAGTTGGTAGTTTGAGTCAACCTCCTATGACCGTTTAATTTCGAACGAAGTGAGTATGGTTCTCGATCAACATTGATTTGTCACAATCTAATTTACCATCTACCTATTGTTTGTAACATGATATAAGTTGCATGTTTTGTCCAATCGAGCTGAAATTTTCAGGGTACCTATATTCCATGAATATAATGCTTGCTTATTAATTTATAATTATTAATTGTACATCTAGTATAATTTCTCACTTCTTCTGTTTATATCTACTGATTATACTGAAATGACACCATGTTTAGCAACTCGAAGTTAGGCAAATATATGGGTCAACATTTCTTAGAGCCATAGTAAGAGGCACTTTCGGAACATACAATAATACTCGGCACTTTATTTTGCCAAGATCGAATTTCCATCTACCTACCATGTACGTAGGTACATAATATAATTAAAATTGTATTATAAACAAAACCACGAAACCGAGCTGTCCGTTTTTTAACGAGTTCATTACTAATTTTTCAATACAAGGTTAAAACACTAGTTGATTATTAATGAATTATTGTTAATGGATTTTAAGATTAAATAGGTATGTGTTTTTCTTCATTATGATTTATACTGGTTGAAGTTCCACAAAAGAAGCACCAATTATCCAATTATCACACCAACCTCATTTTAAAACGATTGTGACCAGTTGATGTATTTGGTTTTAACGTCATGATTTGAACAAGTAAGGACGGGAGGTTTTACCCTCCATTCGCTGGGAATCGTTCCAGGTACCTACATTTACCTCACCCAGCCTGGGTAGGGCTGTGATTCCAGACTCACGTGTTAAGAGGGGAAAAAAACATTAGAAAAGTATGCAACAAACGGGAATGGAACTCGAAATGTCTGGACTACGGGCATCAGTAGTTACAACCATTACGCCACGGATGCTGGCCACTGACAGTCTAAATAAAGCATTTATTTGAATCAATACTTTTGTATTTTGAATCGTAAATTACGTAGATCTCATTCAAAATTTACAAATATCTACCTACATAAATATACAGGACATCCATAAAGTCTCACCCAAGCCTGGGTTTCTCGAAAACGACTCAAAATACCAAACCCGTATTTCTTTATTTTTAAGACACCTTTAAAACAATATACCACAAGACACACCATTGTATTTAAGATTTTAAAGCTGGTCCATGTTCAGCCTGACTGGGGCCGTGTAGGCAGATTTTTTTTTGTTGCTGAAAATTAATCCTCTTAAAAATAAAGGAATATTGGTTTCTTTATTTCTAGAACTGGGTACAGCAGTGAGAGGTACTTAATTGTTCCGATATTATCTATGAATAATATTTAGGCTGTCGGTGTCCTAATATTTTTCTCATTGTCTCGTAGAAACAAGTCTTCTATTTGAAACTTATTTGTCAAACAATCGGTTTAGGGAAATGTACATTATGTAATTCAGTTTATAAAATAGGAGGTGGAGCTTCTAATTTATTGAAACACTTGAAACTAAAACACCCAACAAATTTTGTGAACCGAGATACATCTCCTGTAAACGTTCTGAATGCAAAATTGTGAGATTGAGTTAGTGTACTGAATAATGAAAGAGCCGGTGCTTTTGTACTTAGTTCTTGAGTGATTACTCGAATTCATTATTCCATTTACATCCTCTCTCATAATCTCAAAAACCAAGTACAAAAGTAATTGGATATATACTCGGTACTTTTTAGTAATCGATTACTGAAGTACCAGTTCTATGAAATACTCGATATCACCCTAATTATTGCCAAAAATAATGAAACGGGGTAGTTTTCTGTTAGTGAACCTCGGTAGTGGGTTTCAAAATTTGAAAAGATCAACAAAATTGCTGGGCGCTATCTAGTGTCACTCAAATAAGGATCACACCTGTTATCTCAAGATTTCTCCTCTCTTCAGCAAGTACTGTGAAATTTTCTTTCAGCATCTTTTCAATGTTTTTTTTTTCTATCATTTTTTTCTCCTTGCAATTGTAATTATTTACAGAAAAGTACTTGGGTCACAATATAATTTTCGAGCATGCAACTCATTATAACTTTTTTCCTTAAACAAAGTAGTGTCACCTCACTAGTTCAATATAAACTACCCAACATTTTACATGATAGTCTTATAATATTACTGCGTATCGCAACATCCTTAAATTAAAAGTCTTTCTTCTTTTATCTGTTGATTGTTGATTAGTTTTTATTTCATCTATCAGAGGAAAATTAATTAAATCAAAAAGTAGTGATATCCCCCAAAAAACACTACGTGTAAAAATAGTCGTCAAGTTTTGGAATGATCAAAAAGAACTGATATCAAAAACGCCAATTTTCTATGTTTGAAGGAATTATTTTTCACGTAATTAGTCTCTTGATAATTCAACCAAAATAATAGCCTCACTACAACAATACACCTTTGAGCAAACTTCGATTTGGTATTTTGAGAATTTAACCAAAAAAAAGCCACACGACAAAACAATGTTCTTGTAAGAACAATGTTGCATAATTATAGAACCATTGTTCTTACAAGAGCATTGTTTTGTCGTGTGGCTTTTTTTGGTTAAATTCTCAAAATACCAAATCGAAGTTTGCTCAAAGGTGTATTGTTGTAGTGAGGCTATTATTTTGGTTGAATTATCAAGAGACTAATTACGTGAAAAATAATTCCTTCAAACATAGAAAATTGGCGTTTTTGATATCAGTTCTTTTTGATCATTCCAAAACTTGACGACTATTTTTACACGTAGTGTTTTTTGGGGGATCTGTAGTTAAATAAAAGCTCCTAAAGAAAAATTAATCTGATTGGGAAATATTGCAAACGAATTTTGGCTTCCAACCTTGGGATAATGTATATTCAAATAAATAAATATTCAATTGAATTCAAAAACCTTGGGATAATTTCTATTACTGATCGTTGACTTTGTCAATTTGTGAGGGTACATTTTGAAGAAAGAGAACAGTCAATTTCAATTTTCACTAGCCTCTGAAACATTTTGTGAATTACAAATTTCAATTACTTTCTCCTTTTCTCTTATTGATTTTATAATGCAAACATTAGCAGACCAAGAACCTCCCACAAAAGTCTCGTCTGATGAGAAATTGCAACGAGTGAATGTTTCCTCATGTTCCCTCTTGTTTACACGAAAAAAAGAGAAAAAAATCCTTTCACTTCACACCTCAACACAAAGTCTTTTTTGACCCTTCTAGCGCACTGGTCTTACATTCCCACTGGTAGTCAAGTGGCTAACACGCTAGTCTGGTAGTTCAGGTAGCGTAGGGATCCGGTTTGAATCCCACTTAGTGCAAGAATTTTTCCTCATTTATTTGAGTTTGTGACCACGTAATAATAAGACTCTAAGAGTTAGGTGGTAGAAAATGCTTTGAGCAGTAACCTCGCCTGGTACGTTACCTTCCACTAAAGAGTGTTATTGTTATTATTATTATTATTTCACTTCACTTACCCTCTCTGTCCTATCTTACTTGCTTCCTTAATAACTTGCTTCCCTCTCCTTAAATTATCCCTCTCGCCCATACACCCCTAACTTACATGTCTCTCCAATTGTCATCTCTTGCCTCCTTCTTCTTTCCTTACTCCCCTCTTCTATCCTTATTTACTTATCCTACTATTTTCGGTTCTCTCTGATTGTGTCCTCTTTTTTTTTTCATAAAATAAGCTGAGTGTGTAAAATAAAGTAAGTGTTTCACAGCCTTTTTTATTTCGTAGCCATGAAACATTAGCTACTGTAAACGCTTGTGGTCTGTGTTATAGCTTGTCCATCCCGTAGTATGCCTCCCATCTGATGGGGGAAAAGTGACACAATACTTCCCATTTAGGTGCTGGGTCAACAATTAGACTCTCTACAATTCTTTTCTCTTGTTCTCATTCACTTCTAGAGTTACCGAAGCCGAGTAGCGCACGCGCGGTGACCATGGTTCGATCCCCAGTAGCACAGAAATTTTATCACTTCATTGTTCTTACTCTTACGATGTGAATGTAATATCTCTTTTGTTGTTATTTGTTTTTGTCATTTTCTTTTTTTATTACCGTTATGTCATTTCTCACGCTCTAGTGCATTTCTCTATTTCATGCAATTCTGAAATCGAACTATCCCCTAGAAGCACTGTAATCTTTTGCGATACTTTTTGCAAAACAAAATTCCCAGGGTCACCCTTATTTTTTTCATTTTTTCTCATCACCCTGTATAATACTCATTCCTCATCATAGGGATAATTACTGTTAATAATCAGTATCTCTCTCTTTTTCTCACTCTCTACTCTTCCATTTATCTCCCTCTTTACTCCCCAAGCTCTCTTCTCCTCCCCTCTTCTGTGTCTATTCTCCTTCCATCTTCCAGCTTCCTCACTCAACTACCCTTCAGATCTTCTTTCTCTCTCTCCCCCTCTCTCTTTAATGTTTGCTTCTCTGTAATTGAAACACAAACGCGAAAATTTCCAACAGCGCTGCACAAAAACTGCACTGCATATATTTCAATGGAGGGGATTGAAAGAGGAGAGGGAGGGGGAGACTAATAGTTCGTTGGAGGTTACGCTCCCATTTCAGTCATTTACCCTCTCTCTCTCATTTGTCTCTACCTCCCTCCCTCTCACACATCTCCTTCTATTCTGTCTGTTTAAAAAATCTCTTTGAAGCAAGCCGTGATGAGGAAAGGGACAGAAGAGAACAACTTGAGCAATGCCAGTGCAAAGGAAGAAGACTAACGGGCGTATTCAAGTACAGCACATTTGGTTTTGAAAATCTACAAAAATTACACTTCGTGTTAGAAAGGAAGGAGAACGCTGAATGTTTCCTAAGAAGAGGTGATATCATGAGTAATAAACGCCTGAATTGGCTCTTGTTAGATTGCTCTGAAATGAATAAGTTCGTAAATGCTCATCATAAACATTAGGAGAGAAATAAAATTTAAGGCACACCTTCTCGCTACCATATTGTACTTTATTTATTAATTTACTTCTACCTTTGAGTCAATCCGTCAATAGATTAAAAACATAGGTCAAACATGAGATACAATAAATAAAGGTAGAGTGAGTTCCCTTCCAATGGAGGCTAACACCCCCGTCGTGATATGACCATACAGTTGAAAGCGACGTTAAACTGAAATAAAATAAAAAAAGAATAATTTTCTAGAAAATTCTAGAAAAAAAAAACAGGTTCGTCACACACAAAACAGGAAAAAGTTTAAAAATGGGAGTAATGAGTTCAGTGAATCGATCAATTTTTATTATTATTATTTTAAATACTAACAACAAAAACACCATAAACAACAACAAAGGTTAAAGAGCTAAGTGGCTCCTGGCACGACCGTTTGAAAAACACAACAATGTTACAACTAGCAATTATTGTGCGATTGTAGTGCAGGAAAATTTCTAGTTAACTCTATTTATTGCAATGGCAAAAAAACAAATTCAGTAATAATTGTACAGTTAAAAAGAGCAGAATGTAAAACAAAATTAATTGGAGTTTTTTTACGTGGAAAACAAATGATAGTGCTACTGGGAGGTTAGCAATGACTGTCAAACAAATTGTTAGTGATATTAAAAAAAACTTCTATAACCTCTGTGTGCGTTCTAGGCAGTTCTAAATTTGAATATTGAAAATAAAAAGATTGAATGAAGCAAAAGCAAATAGAGATAAAAAAAAGGGACTGAGAAGACAAATTATAAAGACACTAAGAAAAAAACTGAGAGAGAGAGAAGATATAAATAAGTAATATAGAGGAAATTCATAGAGAAGAAAAAATAGAATGAAACGGATTAGAATAGAATATAATATGTATAATGAAATAGAGGAGAAGAAAGATAATGTGCAAATAACCCACTGACAAGAGAGGACAAGAAAGAGTGAGCCGAAAAAGGAAAAAATGGTTGGAACAGGGAAGGAAAGAAAAGAGATATTTAAAATAAGAAAAGACTCCCAAGATAGAAAGAAAAAAGATTAAGAGAAAAAAAGAAGATAAAAAATAGAAAAAGAAGTAGATGGAAAAAATGAGCGCGAGAATGCCACAAAAATGAGAGAAGAGTCTGAAAGTCCTGAAAGAGGGGAGAAGGGGAGAGGTGATGTGTAAAGTAACAGGAAAAGCTCCCCCCTCGCCTAAATGCTTCAAGTTCAAAGAACAATATAAACAAAGGCTGAAAAACCTTTGCTCCCCCCCCTCCACCCTCTCACGATGAAAAGCCACAGTAAAACATTTTCACTCCTGACCGAGTACCCATCATTACGACATGGCGGCTTTCTAGAAAGAAAGTCAATATTCTTAAACCAAGTGGTCTCATTAAATACAAAAACGGACTACTGAAGTCCACTATTTTGGACTTATATCCTGGAGGTCGGTGCAAGCACGGCGGGTCCAGTCTGAATAACGACAAAAAATTCATTTAGTTAGACGAATTTGAATACATAAAATAATTGTGACATGAGAATTGTGATAAAAACAAATATATACAGGGTCATCATAAAGTCTCACTCCACCCCTTGTATCTCATTAACCACTCAAGATATCGACAAGCGGTAAATTACGGCTATGAACGTAGAAGAAAAAAAACTAGCTCATAAGTCGTTTAAGTACTTAGCACTTAGTTTCAATAATTTCAATGGGGCAAAACTAAGGTTAGAAAAAGGTATTGACAACTTTCTCGCACACAATTCCTCGAGCCGCCCACAGCTGTCATGTTCCTGGAATGAGGTGTAATTGACGTTGAGCACTCTTCATATGACTCCCATACATATTACTTAATACAATGTATACTTTATTATGCCATATCCTGACTTTCAACACATCAAGCACACAAAAGCTATACATGGGTACATACTAAAGGTCATAGATGGAGAGTAAATGAACAATCATTCGTCATGAGTTTACTGTTCTGGGAAAATTAACTTCTCCTGAAGTGATATTCCAATAGTAATGAAGGAATTAGATAGTAGCTCATAGGCAGCTCTGGGTCATGGGACGTAAGCTGTCGTGGGCAGTTCTGGGTCATTGAGACGTGAGCTATATTATAAGCAGCTTTAGTCATAGATAGATAGTTTTATTTGTACTTATAAACATCTGAATGAATTGTACAAAGGTATTTAAAAAAAAAAAAAAAAAAAAAATCAATATTAGGAAAATATTTATATTGATACATGGTGCGCGGTAGAGTAATAATAGTTCTGATGGTGGACCTCATACTGCGCAATTGTGATGATGGTGGATTTCATATAAACTGCCCGAATAAAATGAACGAGTCCCGTTAATCCAGAATTTGTTGTAAGTACCATTATTAAATGGTCAAACGGATCTCCACGCTACCTGATTTACCAGACTTGGGTCTTAACCACTTGAGGATCAAATACAAGAAACTTGGTTGAAGGAAAAGTATTTCCAGTTCATACATCCGTGGGGTAAGAACCAACCGAAACACCACTCCACCTGTGACCAAGAGGTACCGGAATGGACTCAACTGCAGCCACTTACGCAAAAAGGTTAGAACGAGAAAACAATTTCAACAGAAACAATACATCAACCCCGGTTGGTTCACTCCAGCAATTCCCCAGAGATCTCAAGAAGAACAACAGTGAGAAGACGAACCAAGGGCTCGAATAGTATCCGAACCGAAAAAAAGTTAAATTAATTTTCAAGAGGAAATAAAAGAGAAAGAAGAAGAAAGGGGACAAGGGAGGGAAGAGAAAGAGTGGAAGGAGAAGCGTGAAGTTGAATTCAAAAGTAGGTAAATAAGGGAAACAAACAACAGGGTGTAAAAAAAGTCAGAATTAGTTTCATAAGCTGTCATGAGAGAGACGAAATCTTCTGCAAAAAAGAGTGAAGCCTGCGGGAAATGCAACTAGTATGTTTGAAGTGTGAAATGAAACTGCTGTATATAGACCATAACTACAAAATATTATCGAGAAAATGTCTTATCAACCCCGTAAATTTTGCAACAACAAAACACTACAAACACACCTTGAAAGACTGAAGAATACAAGCAATACTAAATGTCATACAAATACTTCAGACTTCATTAAAAACGATTCGAAGTCATGAGCTCGGCTTTAGAGAGCAGGCTGGCTTGCATGCAACTGGGGTTGCGGCACAACCTGTGAGGTTATATTAGAATTTAGAGTGAAAACTTTTATTCGCGGCTTAGAACATATTATTATTAAAATCAAGATGGATGTAAATTTTCTTCTTGTCCTCCTCCTCCTCCTCTTCCCTCCACTTTGGATGCGACAAGCAGTGTGCACGGGGAAAAAAATGAGAAACAACTTTTCCCTAGACATAGCCGCCCTCTCTCTTTCTCTCTCTGCCTCCCTCACTTTCTCCATCACTCTTCTTCTCTCATTTCACCCCCCTCCTTCTTCCCTCTCACTTTCCTTAATCCTCTTTCGTCGCCTTTCTCTCGTACGATTTTCTTTGAGTTTCCTTTTTCATACAGTTGTATGACTTTTCCGGCATTTCCCGAGTGACAGGGTTATTTATAACGTACAATCGCGTATTTCAAGTGTGACCATAGGAAGATATAAATACAACAACAAAAATATTTTCTCTTGCAGTGTTTTGGATACCTAAAGTTCAGAGATATCCAAATGAAGAACTTACGACCGACAGTCAAGGTAAAGAACGACAGGCGAAAGTGTAAGTAGTAAAAGCTCCGTAACTACACGACTTCTTTTTGAAAGAAAAATAAGGAAGAATGATTTATACTTAAAAAAAAAACAAAAAAAGTTATTGCACAATGATATTAAACCAAAATATGAAGAAAAAAGGGCTCTCATTAAGTTTACGAGAGCAGACATCAAGGTTGGGGAATTCGCAAAACTTTGGCACCCTGCCCCACCCCGTTCAGCAAGAAAAAAGTCATAAATTAAATCCGGCGCGGTGGCGGTCCACATTATTTTAGCCACTCACTATGCAAATGAGGGGCCCACCATTGTACCCTGTGGAACAGCCAACCGTAATAAATGTTCTTGCGCTGCAGGAGCGCAGGCTGTGTGCGAGAGAGAGAGAAAGAAAGAAGAAGGTGGATGAGGGAGGAGAGGTACCGAATGAGGGAGGCAAAGAGAGAGAAGGATAAAAGTGAGAGAAGAGCCAATAATATAGAGAAGGAGAGAGACAGAACGAGGGAGATATGTTGGAGACGGGTGGAAAAATTTCTAGGATCAAGAAAGAGGCAGAGGGGAGAATGTTTTATTAAAAAAAACCAACTTTTCGAATAAAACTTTGGATAGGAGAAAATATTTTAATATTAAGGAAAAAAACTTGCGGATGTTTCATCATAAGCCTTGCTCAAGTCTACTAATACCTCAGCCAGGACGAGGCAGCATTGGGGGTGCCAGGTTCACGCCCCACGATATTGCAGAGATCAAAACATGGCAATACGAGGGGGGGTCCTTTACTTTCAAGATTTTCTTGGGAAAGAATTTTTTTCATCTTTGTCTATTACTCTAGTCCGTCAATTTGTTCGTACATGCAAGTTGGCTGAGGCTATTAGTGCTGGAAATAAGACTTTTCTATACATTTTGGATCTAAATGGTCGACTGAATTCTTGTGCGTCCTGATTCCTACTCTTCTTATATGATGTTTTTCTCCGAATGAAAAAATAGATACAATTTTTGCCTTGCGATTGAGTTAAAAGTTATAAAATATAGGAAGATTCAACAGCCAAGATGAAAATTATGTTGAAGAAACGGTCCATTAACTATGATCTAATTAATAAAAAGGACATCGACTTTCGAACTCTTAAAAAATACATGATGTGTTTTTGGAGAATTGGAGAAAATGAAAATAAATAACATTGGACATTCGAATCTTGCAACACAACAAAAGAAGACATGTACATATGGTGTCTTCTAAAAACAAGTTTTAACCAAGAGATTGCCGGAAGCGATGAGAAAACTCCACTCAGTATGAAAGAGAAACCTTACTTGGGGGACCAAGAAATAAATGAAACATTCACGTTATACAGAGTCCGTAGAAAGAAGGAAATATGAACAGTATAAAACCCTCTGAGTTATAGCATAGAAATTCATTAATAAAAATGAATTGGATCAAATGCTATACTCAACAGTGTGTTTTCAAACCGATTTTTCTTTTAACACAGTACAAAACTGAGATAAATCGGGAAAACAGATCCATAATTAAGACATATGGAAAATATACTATTATGTTATATTCAGAATTTTTAACATCTAGGGAAAAAATTGACAAAGGGATGGAGGGATAATGAAGGAAAGTTTATTCTGGCAAACAAAGTACACAACGTCGATCTTATTAGCAAGAAGAGATAGTTTAAAAATCTAGAAGAATGAAATCCAAGAATCAGGAAGTCAAGCAAGAAAGCTAAGGGGAAAGGCAAATGTGAAAAATGAAAGTGGAATGGAAAAGGTGAAGGAGAGCTCAGATGAAGAAAATGAAGCAACCATCAGAAAAACAAATTTGGAATACAAGACGAGAAGGTAGTAGCCATCAGCGAAACATCACGAATAAGGAATAAAAACAAAGGAGGAAAAATAACTAGATGAAATAGACGAGAGGATTGAGGTGGAAGAGGAGAGAACAGATGATGATACAAGGATGGGGAAGTTTAACAAAATGCGGATAGACGGTCAGGTGGGAGTAGCGAAGGATAGAAAGAAGGGGAAGAAATAAAACCCTGGACCAATAAATATCCGAAAGAGAGATATAACCTAAGGGGGCTTGATTAAAATCTATAAAAACATCTTCCTCATACCCTAGGTTATTCTTGCCCTCTTTTACCTTTCTACATGTTGTTTGCCAATGGATTGTTGTTTGTTCCTTCTACGATATGAATAGTAATATCGAAGAGAGACGCTACATTCTCCTAGCTGAGGATAATGAACTTCAACCTTTTTCCTCAATCGAAATTCTTCCAGGCTATTTTTCATGTATTCCAACAATATTTCTCTCATGTTTTTATGACCAAGGGGGTCATCAAAATAATGAAGTTATACAGTTATAAAATACTTCCGATTTCCAATATTAGAAATTTCTCGGAAGTAAAATAAGAGAGCTTCAATGATCGAGATTTTGCGAATGTCTTTCGTGAAATAAATATACATCAACACTTGATTCCACGTAATCGTCAGTCAATAATAAATATGAAACGATCGATAGTAACATAGAAATTATTATTTTACACCTTCAGTTTCAAGGATATCATTTTTTTTTTTTTTTTTTTTTTTTTTGCGTGCTTTACCTCCAGTATCAGCAAAAGATATTACAGCTCACAGATTGACAGTTAAGATCTTGAAACACAGTTTACCTCCATTGGTTTTGGTTTTCAACTGGGAAGAGTGTCACCAACTTACCTACGAACAAAACAAATATCATAGAAGAAAATGAGAAAATGGTAGCAATAGTGCTTGAAAAATAATAAACAATAAAAACTGAGAACTTATAACTCTCATTAAAAAATATTAATTAGGAAAAAAAAAACAAAAGCAGATATTATGAAAAATCCATTTTACTTCTTCTCAAAAAATAATAGACGTTTTCCTTTTTATTTTTCAAAATGTCTTATTTCATTTTTAAATTTAGTATGCAATCAAAGTTTCTAAATTTAGACAGTTTTCATATGTAGGTCAGAGTGGGAGATGTCTGGTTGTTTATTGTAGGAAGGAGGGGATCTTTTCCAGAAAGCAATAATTGGGATAGAGTTTGAAAGTTTGTGAGCTGAAGATAACAACAAAGCCTGCTCAATTCACAGAAATAGGTTATTGAGAATCCTACTTCTATCATACCATGAAAATACGCTTATGAAAATTCTGTTGAAATCTACTTAAGTTATTTTATACTTGGGCAAGATTTTGTTTTATGCAATTTTCAACGTGAAATGCGAAAAACCTCCTACGTATTTATTAACAATGTCCAAGATTTCTATGATGATTCAGGTTAAAAAAATAAATAAAATAAAAACAAATTAAAGCAATAAAAGCTGTAAAAGCCAATAAAGTGAGGTATAAGAAATAAAAAAATAGAGGACGATAGAAGCAATGAAAATTAACATCACGATGATTAAAGAGCAAATTAACTAAACACACAAATTGACAAGAGAAAGCAACAAGATCCAAGAGAAACATCACCAAGAAATCGACCAAAGGATTTTGAAGCGATGAAACCTATTTGCAAATAACCAACACTAGGTACTTTTAACAGTTACAGAGGTACGACTAGTGTGAAGTACACATGATAATTATAACTATCAAAGTCTTCAATATATTCGAGAAGAACTCGTACTACCAATGATGTTAATCCGATAATAAATGGTTTAAAATCTGCAAGAATTTAGGAGAGGAGAAAAGGGAGAGGGTAAGGACTATTAATTCAGTCTTATCTACGGGTGTTTCGCTCCTGGTCGGAGCGCTAATCCTTATTTAAGAGCCACCGCAAATCCGTCGCCCATTAGCCATTTGAGAAAAGGCTTACCCCTAATAACAAAGATTCCTCCAATTCTATATGTGCATTTTTTTTCCAACCACCAGGCACCTCTCTCAGAGAAACAAACGTAAATGGAGAAACCACATTACTGACAACAAAATCATATTTTATGAACTGTTCATATTGGTCTTCGTCGCTCATACATTTAGGTCACTCGTGATGTTCTGTCTTACCAGGTTAAAGACAGAACATCGTATGATTATGGTAAAGGGTTGGGTGGAAGAGATTGCCAGGCAAAATCCCTGCCCTTTAGGTAGGACATTAGCTTTATTCTCTTTTTTGTTCTTGTTTCTGTGTTCAATTTATCTATTTTTTTATAATTTCATTGATTGTATTGTACTGTAAATATTGTTATTTGTCTATACCTAATAAAGCGTAATAATTATTATAATAATACGTTGTCCTTACATATTTTAACCATAATTTTTCCGAGAGAATCTTGGCTGTAATACGAATTTCAGACGCATGGTCTATGTGTGATTCTGTGTACAAGAATATTGAAAATGTTGAAAGTGTTGAAACCCATCAAACGCACAAGACCATCTCGCCAGGAAACAGGAGGAAATGAAAAGAAAGAAAACGTCCCAGGACAACAATCACCTCCCACGTCCCGGAAGTGGGGAAGTGTTACATCTTGTCCATTTCCTGCTGGGACACCGGAGAGGCAGCCACGAGGGATGATAAGGGAGGAGGGAAATAGAACATTGGGGAAGGAGGGAAGAAACTAAGTTGGAGATTGGAGAGAAGATTCTCTGATTGAGTAGACAGGGGGAGTGAGAAGAAGAATCAATGGATTAAATAAATAATTGAAGAACTTTTTTCGGAGGTAACTACTAGGTAACACTGGTAGCACACTAAAACTATTATTGACGAAACCAGCAAGAGACCATTAGAATTCGGCGTAACTGAAAACGGTACATCAATAAAACAATAACTAGGTGAAGTTTATGATAAAAGCATCAACTTCACCTTGTTGCTAAAAGAAAACATATGCTATAAGCATAAACTTCGCTTGCATAAACATATGCTCAAAGCATAAACATATGCTAAAAGCATACACTTATGCTAAAAGCATAAACTTCACCATCATGCACACACATAATCAAATTAATATAAGTAGAAAAATTCAAGCGTTTTCTTGGGATTCGATCCAGGGTTACACGTCCTTACAAATCAAAGATCCAAGCGCTGGCTTATTCACTTATTTAGAAGTCTAGCGCCTTGACCATTTCCAACTACTCAGTGACGAACAGAGCAGGGAAAATCATGGTAGGGAGAATGTCCGCTAGATTGAACACGGGAGGGAGAAGGAGGAGAAAAAGAAGGTAAGAATCTAATATTTCTCTTTCCTTTTCAACCGTTGCTACCTGTCATAGGGAATTTCTTTTTCCATATCCTTTACCGACCACACCGCCTCTCCCTCTTCTTTCTCCCTCCCCATCTCTCTTTCTCTTTTCCTCTCCCTCCTTTCCTCCCTCCCTCGCATTCCACTTCGTCCTCCTTTCTTCTATTTGTCGTCTTTCTTTTTTCGAGTCGTGTGTTTTCTTTTCGTTTATTGTAAAAACATTTGCCTTTCGCTTCATTGAATTTCTCCACTTCTCTATTAGTCTCTCTCTCCCCCTCTTTCTTCTTACTTCTTTCCCTTTTCTTCTTATTCTTCTTCCTCAAGGAAACAATTTTTGTGTTATTCTACTTTCTCATTCTCCCTTCTTCTGTCAATCTGCGGTCAACACAAAGCTTGCTTATGTTGGGACTTTAGGGCGCGCATTAGTGGGTAAATCCTTTTAATGCGTCAATATATTTATGCGAAATGCAATTTTACTAGTAAATTAATTCTCAAGGAAATATATTCTATGATTTTATGTATTTCTAATTGTTGGTTCCTCTGAAATTTTACAAGGATTTAAACTCTAAAGAAATGAACATTTAAAGAAAATTCTTTTGTATTGCTCGGATCTTGCTAGTTCAAGGTTGATAGGCAAGGATCGTCAAAACCAAGCACGAACATATTAGAGTCTCTTGTGGTCAGTGCTGCGGCTACAGTACTGCCTCAGTTAGGTGCTGGGTAAACACGAGCACACCGGAAATAGTCTTTAGTGCGAACAACTTTTATTTTTTTTGTAGATGTATTTTACAGCAAGGTCTATAACATACGTGAACAACTTTAATCAAATTACGAATGGTCAAATCTCACAGCCAACAATTTTTTGTTGACTATGAGACTGAGATTCGACTTGAGAACTTTCGCTTGGCAAGCTGGGCTCGTGAGCTGTACATACTTGTACTCACCCTTGTTCACAGTTTATTGAGCTTTCAGCAAGGTACATTCGAGGAAGCAACGCAAAATAAATACAACTCTAAGTGAAAAAAACTTTTTGTGTGTAAAAATAGGAGAGAGGGAAGAAACTATTTTTTACAAGGCTAAAGTTCAATTTTGAGTATTCGCTCTCCCTCTCTCGCTCATTCCTTTTTCTATCTATTCTCTTTCTCTGTCACACCTTCTTCCTTCACCTCGATCTCTCCTTTCCCTCTCTTTCATTATAACTCTATCCATTCCTCAGTCTCATTTCTATGATATTATTGCTACTGTCCATAATATAAGATAGGTATTATCGGGAAGGATTTCGTTTCTTATCCTCCATCCTTCTCTTACTTCACCTCTGCTAGTTCGCCTCCTCTCACTTTTCCTTTTCCTCTCACTTTTTCACTTCTTCCTCCTTCTTCTCCATTCGTTTTTACGGACAATTTCTCGATAGAATAATAACAATAAAAGTGAAAACTTTCTGTCTTGGTGTATGGACTGCGGGAGGGGGGGAGGGGTGGACGTACCTTAAAAGGATTTTCAAGCTAAGGTTAACTTTTTGTGTTTCCCTCTATTATCTTAAATTTTGTGTCCCCAAAGTTTCGTATAGTTTATTCACATGACTTTGATACATGTCTCGTATATTTCATTTTTTTCCCCCATTATTGTATGTTGTGTGTGGCTGTGATCTTTGGCACATCTTAATGATCTTATGTTCAGTGTAAGCGTAGGTGTTCTTGTAAAACATAAATCAGCGATGAGACCTACTTTCTACTTCCATAACTCTCGTTTCATTATAACCTTTCTACTACCGGTAGAAAGGTTTTAATGAAATTGAAATGTATTAATTAAAATACTCGCTATTCATTAAAATAATGTATTCCTTTTATATTACTTTTATTGTATATTTTCAGTCTCTAATATAGACATCACATACATTTTAATACATTTAAAATGAGACTATTTTAAAGAGTAATAAAATCTTGCACCACTATAGTCTAATTAAAATAGATAGAAAGAGGCTAGAAACCAAAGATAAATTTCTTCTGCTTCCTCCACAGGTATTGGCAGCTCTCCAAGTCCGACCAAAATCATAGCATCCCTTCAAACAAATCCTTCCGAACCTGTTGAGTGGTAGCGATTCCCAGAAAAACATTCCACCCCGATTTCCTTCCTGCAATTTCCTGCACTCGCTCAATAGCAACAAAGTTAGAGCAGCAGGAATAAGCATATCCAACAAGAAAGTTGTTCGAATTTGGAAAACTTTTACGCAAGGATTTCCTCGTCCCTGCCCGCAACCTGCAGGGATGAATTCGTAAGCAGGAATTGGAGAAGGATGTGGAGATTTTATTTATTCACTTATGCAATTTAGTTGGGTACCCGTACTTGACTACGAGTGAAATTATAAATATTGTGGATATCATTGTTTGTGATGGTACCAACGCTCCATGATAAAATGGTGCTGATCTAGTGATGCTATTTCTGTTCACTTGTGGTCGATATTGTAAGATAGGAACAGCTTATTCTTATTTGGTGTGTGAGTATGTGTGTGTGTGTGTGTGTGTGAGAGAGAGAGAGAGGGGGGGAGAGAGAGAGAGAGAGAGAGAGGGAGAGAGAAAGAGAGAGACAGAGAAAGAGAGAGAGAGAGAGAAAGAAAGAGAGAGAGAGAAAGAAAGAGAGGGAGAGAGAGAGGGGGGGGGAGACTTGGTAGAGATAGTGAGAGAAAAAGAAAGAGAGGGAGAGAGATTTAAGTAAAGGTAAATCGATTATCTAGATGAAAGAGAGTGTTGAGAACTTTAACTCTAGATAAGAAACAGGGAGGACGCGACTGAAGACGATAAAGAATAGGAGAAAAGGTATAGCAGGAGTGGGAGTGAAACAGAGGGAGGAATAAGCAAAGAGGGAGGAGGATAAGTCTACGGATGAGACAAAGAAGACGGCAGAGGAGTTAAAGAATGAGAGAAATTGTAGGAGGGATAAGGGGTGGGAGTGTAGCAGGAGTGAAGAAAGGAATGGGAGAGAACCGTCAGAGGGAGGAATAAGCAAGGAGGGAGGAGGATAAGTCTACGGATGAGACAGAGAAGACGGCAGAGTAGATAAAGAATGAGAGAGAAATTGTAGGAGGGATAAGGGGTTGGAGTGTAGCAGGGGTGGAGAAAGGAATGGGAGAGAACCATCAGAGGGAGGAATAAGCAAAGAGGGAGGAGGATAAGTCTACGGAAGAGAGAGAAAAGACGGCAGAGTAGATAAAGAATGAGAGAGAAATTGTAGGAGGGATAAGGGGTGGGAGTGTAGCAGGGGTGAAGAAAGGAATGGGGGTGGAACCGTCAGAGGGAGGAATAAGCAAGGAGGTAGCAGAATAAGTATACTGATGAGAGAGAAAAGACGGCAGAGGAGATAAAGAATAGGAGAGAAGGTGTAGCAGGGGTGGGAGTGAAAAAGAGGGAGGAGTAAGCAAAGAGGGAGGAAGATAAGTCTACGGATGAGACAAAGAAGACGGCAGAGAAGATAAAGAATAGGAGAGAAGGTATAGCAAGGTGTGGGAGTGAAACAGAGGGAGGAATAAGCAAGGAGGGAGGTGGATAAGTCTACGGATGAGAAAGAGAAGACGGCAGAGGAGATAAAGAATAGGAGAGAAGGTATAGCAAGGTGTGTATAGAAGGGGTGAGGAAAGGAGAGGGAGGAGGATAAGTCTACGGATGAGAAATAGAAGACGGCAGAGCTTATAAAGAATAGGAGAGAAGGTATAGCAAGGTGTGTATAGAAGGGGTGAGGAAAGGAGAGGGAGGAGGATAAGTCTACGGATGAGAAATAGAAGACGGCAGAGGAGATAAAGAATAGGAGAGAAGGTATAGCAAGGTGTGTATAGAAGGGGTGAGGAAAGGAGAGGGAGGAGGATAAGTCTACGGATGAGAAAGAGAAGACGGCAGAGCTTATAAAGAATAGGAGAGAAGGTATAGCAAGGTGTGTATAGAAGGGGTGAGGAAAGGAGAGGGAGGAGGATAAGTCTACGGATGAGAAATAGAAGACGGCAGAGGAGATAAAGAATAGGAGAGAAGGTATAGCAAGGTGTGTTATAGAAGGGGTGAGGAAAGGAGAGGGAGGAGGATAAGTCTACGGATGAGAAAGAGAAGACGGCAGAGCTTATAAAGAATAGGAGAGAAGGTATAGCAAGGTGTGTATAGAAGGGGTGAGGAAAGGAGAGGGAGGAGGATAAGTCTACGGATGAGAAAGAGAAGACGGCAGAGCTTATAAAGAATAGGAGAGAAGGTATAGCAAGGTGTGTATAGAAGGGGTGAGGAAAGGAGAGGGAGGAGGATAAGTCTACGGATGAGAAAGAGAAGACGGCAGAGCTTATAAAGAATAGGAGAGAAGGTATAGCAAGGTGTGTATAGAAGGGGTGAGGAAAGGAGAGGGAGGAGGATAAGTCTACGGATGAGAAAGAGAAGACGGCAGAGCTTATAAAGAATAGGAGAGAAGGTATAGCAAGGTGTGTATAGAAGGGGGGAGGAAAGGAGAGGGAGGAGGATAAGTCTACGGATGAGAAAGAGAAGACGGCAGAGCTTATAAAGAATAGGAGAGAAGGTATACCAAGGTGTGTAGAAGGGGTGAGCAAAGGAGAGGGAGGAATGGGAAGGAACCGTCAGAGGGAGGAATGGGGGTGGAACCGTCAGAGGGAGGAATAGAAAGATGAAAAGGTTCCTTGTACTCGCGCGAGATCTTCCATTCTCTTTGCTCGTAATGACTCGAATATAACACTCTGCCTATTCTAAGTGACAAGTAGCTTCCTCGTGACTATATTATGTAGAAACATTTTTTTCTTGTACATTGTTTACCTGCTATAAGTTAGACTTAAAAAACTATTTTAAGAAATGAAACTACCCCACAAAACAAGAGGACTGCACGCACCCCCTTAGTGTGGGGTAGTCGCAATAAATATATGTTACCTATTATACCTATTATGTACAATTATTAATGCAAATAAATTACAAATTACAAAATATGCTGACCATTGACACCGCTCTGGGTGTGCCTCTAATCCAGGGTCTTCATATTTGGACATTGGATATTCATAGTATTCTTAGGACAGTCATTTTTTTATACCTCTCTGACAAGTTCAGATGGTGTGTATTGTTTTAATACCACTCTTTAATGGAAGGTAACCACCAGGCGAGGTTAATGCTTAAAGCATTTTCTATCACCTAACCCTCAGAGTGTTATTATTATGTGGTCACAAACACAAACAAACAAACACAAATGAGGAAAAATTCTTGCAGTAAGTGGGGTTCGAACCAACGGATCCCTACGCTACCTGAATTACCAGACTTGGGCGTTCACCACTAGACTAACCACTAACCAGTGCACATACAATTATCCTTCGCAACCTTGAACAGACCAGGAAGTAATTTATGAAAAAAAGCATAATATGAGCTCTCCATTTTCAAAGAGTAAAGAGAGTTATTGATGACAGAGAGAAGGGAAATGCCGCGTTAGGGAAGTATTTTTTCGTTAATTAAAATTTTAACCTCCCCCGACTGCCACTCTTATCTCTCCCTCCCTCTTTATCCAATTTTCTTCCTATCCATATTCATCCTTTTCCTTTGGAAGGTTATATTTTTTTCCCCTCTGTGCTATTCTAATATTGAACTAGAATGCGTCAAATTGTGGGATCACTTCTCTGATCCTGAGGTTCATATTCTGGCAATAGTATGACACAATACTTCCAATTTAAGTGTTGGGTCAACACGAGCGCGCCTGAAGGTATCCCTTACAAACAACTGTAAGCAAATTTTGAATACAAAATTTTGTCGGCGCGGGGGTTCGAATCCGGGACCTTCCGCATGGCAAGCGAGTGCTAAACCACTGAGCTATTCGTGCGCTCTCGATTAACATCCTCATTCATGACCAACACAAATTATTTCCAGCTAATATGTAGGTATAAGTAAATCTATTGTGATGATTTTTCTTTTCTTTTTCTTCTTCAAAATTTTCTAAGTACACATTTAGAAACAAAAAGCTCTTGCTTTGAGTAAATTACTTGAAGGCAAAAAAGATAGATATTCAAGGCGGAGATTTTGATTAAGACTAATTATACAAATTAAGAAAAAGAAAAAAAAGATAAAAAAAAACAAGACTCTATTTTCGGGCCACTTACATTTTGAAGGGAAAAAAATATCTAATTTTCTTTTCGTTTTGCTCCCCAACACGCAAAATAAGTCATGTGTATTTTTAAAAATAAAAATAAAATCGAGGGAAAAATATTTAACGAGAAAAAAAGAGAATAAAAATTTAAAATAATTAGGAAAATGAAGACAAGAAGTGGAGTACTTTCCTGGGTGGTTCACTCAAGGGTGCTTGCACGGCGAATTTAATACTCAAGTTTGACCACTTTATTATGCTTCTAGGAATTTTTATAAACTAAATTTCAAAACGAACATTCATGACAATCATGACAATGATAAAAAATACCATACTTATGTAGAATTTAATGTCTAATAATATCAAAGTCTGTATTACAATATGAGGAAAACAATTACTAGATTCGTGAATTTGGATTGGACCTATTTGGTTTACCAGCCTAGAGCTGAGAGCTCCAATGCATGGTAGGTATTGGTAGGTTGATATATTACCTTTGCTTTTCAACAGAAGATTACAAATGCATTTTCAAAAAAATAAATAATAAAAATAGAGGAGATGATAAATGCACCAATAGATGAAAGGAGATGGGACTTTAGCTTTACTTCTAACAGAAGACAATAAATGCACCTCTCAAAATTAAAATTAGAGGAGATGACAGATGAAACATTAGAGAAGAGATAGAGTTTTGTTATTGAACTGTTTTGAGAAAAACGTCCAAACTTCACCTGATGATCAACACGGTAAGGCAAATTACTTTAAGCATCCTATATTCATTAAATTGCTTTCTAAAAAAAAAAAAAAAAAAAAATGCTTGTAATAACTTAGTTGCGTTTGAGTAATTGGAGCACAAGTATATAAGACGAGGGAAGAGGGTTGGGGGGGGGGGGGTCGTCCGGAAATCAGAAGAAGCTTCTTAGAAAAACAGGGGAGGGGGAAGTTCGAAAGCTTTCGAGTTGGCGCAGGGCTGCATAATTATTTCAAGTGCCGTCGAAAAGCTCGTGGCTTGCATCGAGAGGTTGTAAATATAATACGAACATGAGGGACTTCATTAGCTCCCACGTAAAACTATAAGTGCATGAAAGTCAACCCAGAGAAATAAATGACATTAGAAATGCATTGGCAGTCGAAACTTCGAGAGGTATTGAACGCTAGTCTGTACGGCATAAAGTTTATAGGGAGTTCGAATCCTACAAAATGTGAGATTCTCTTAAATTTTCACTGTTGTTGACTTGAAAATTGGTACACGAATCAATTAGACAAGTTGATAATAAGCAAAAATAACACACAATTTCTATCAAAAACATAAATTAAGTTCCGAAAATACAGGGTGAATAAAAACACAGAAATAAATTTCGTTTATCATTCTTACTGAGGGAGGTGAAGCACAGCTTAGACTGGGCTATCATTACTTTTTTACCAATCGAGATAAAGACGTTTTGAAAAGATTTAACATATGTAGAAAAAAAAGATAAAAGAGCGAAGTCGGAATAATAATTGATGAGGGAAAGAGATATAATTTTCTATTGTTGAAGAATTCTTGTAACCTGGCGCTCGGTGGTTGAAGTCCCGGTTTCAGCGTAAAGTGAGTTTGAGTAGTTGTGATATCACGAAAGATGATAATACGAATATGATAACTTTTTTAACACCTTCAAGTCTTTTTCTTAAAGGTCAGTATTTTAGTTTTATGAGGAGATTAACAATCACACAGCCCGGTCTGAAGCACCCTGTATATCATAAGGTCGACTAATACTATAGGAGAAACTTGCTCAAGAAGAAATTCGCTAAATGAAAACGGGGCAGACTTTTCTGTTGTCGTTGTTTTAGTGGTGACTGCTATGCCAGAAACAAAAAAAAATTCCAACAGGGAGAGGAGGGCAAAGTTTTATTTCATTAACCAAGTTATGATGTTTGTTCAAGACAAACTCCCCAAGTTTTTTAATCAGAGAGGCAAAGAAGCTGATGTGGAGAGGGAAAGGAGAGAGGGAAAGTTTCTCAACTTATATCTTTCCCTCTCAACCTTATTAGATTTTCTCTTTCTCTGTGTCCATGACAAATAAGAGACATTTACACACATCAAGTCAAATGGTAAGATAATGATAAATTAGGAATCATCAAAAAGATTAAAACATTCTCACTTTTCTGTTTATACTGAGTAAAATAGAGAGGTTAGTTGATGGCATGGATACTCAGAACTATTACCTGCTGATGAGAGCAAACAAGCTCGAAACAGCTGTCCAGGTATGTTCTGATATTCATGTACATCTAGTACAACTTCTCACTTTTCTGTTTATACTGATTCCCATTCCATACCAAATACTTGTTTCTCTTAACTCCCGTCATCCCAACTGCTGTTCTGAATTTATTTTGATTATAATGTATGCGTTAAAAATTGCTAATGTACAAAATTAAGAATTGGTTGAGAGCATTCTCCTTTCTGGCTTTGTTAATAATATTTATAGGATCAGTCTGATTGTAAGCCAATGCATGAATCAGACGTACGAGTATGATCAAGTATCTAATTAATTGATCATAAGTAAATAGCAAATAACACGGTTTCGTGAACTTCGAGCACATACTTGAACTGCATAGCTGTACCTATCTACTTAGTTTTACCATTGATTCACGAAAAATTGAATATGGAATTCCTAAATTCTTTTTTCTCCAGAATTTTTTTTCCCACTAGAATTCCAATTTTTTTAATCAGTCAAAAATCGACTTTATCCTGTTTTGCTTTCTTTTATCCATCTTTAACTCCTTCCTTTCCTTCAATTTTCTCTTTCTTCTCATCTGTCTCCTTTATTTTACTCCACTTTTTCTTTCTCTTCCGCTTTCTTCTTCTTTCACTTTGCCTTTTCCCAAGCCTACTTGGGTCGGCATTGTTCAACCTCATGGTTGAGGTTGAATGAATAGTTGTGGCAAATTTTGTAAGGCTAGATGCCTTTCCTAAAGCCAACGATTCTATTTGATTTAACGTCCTCATTAGGACAGGGGTTTTACCCTCCATTCGCTGAGAATCGTACCAGCTACCCACTTCCGCTTTCTAATTCCTCATATTTCACTATCTATCTCATTTTCTTTTTCTTCCACCTTTCCGTTCTCACTCCTTCGGTTCCCGTTCACAACATACAGCTCACGAAAATCCTGCGATTTCTATTTAAAAGGTAAAAATTCAATAGGTGAATAAGAGGAAAAGAAAGGAACGATAAAAGTATATTGGTAAGATCGAGACGGAGAATACAAACAGGTGAAATTAGAGTGAGACAAACAGAAAGAGAGAGAGAAAAAGAGGGAGAGAGGAGGGAGGGAGGGAGGGAGGGAGAGAAGAGAGAGAGAGAGAGAGAGAGGAGGGAGAAAGATATGGAAAGACTAGAGGTACAAATGTTAATATAATAATAATAAAGGAGAGAGAAAGACGGAAAAATAAGGTAATAATAATAATGGAAAATAAAACGAGGGAAATATGAGAAGGTTGCGAGGGGCAAGGGCGGGGGGGGGGCGAAGGTAATGTAAAGTTGTGTGAAACCAAAATAAAGAATTTTCATAAGCTGTTAAGAATAGGTAGAATAGAATGGGAGAAGGGAAAGGGGGAGAGAATTGAGAGGGAGAGGAGGTGAGGGAACCCCATGAAATTCTATATTCTTGGACTAACCCTGTTGGTGGAAGCGAATTCGATTGTGTTATCTTTTGTTCTGTTCCTTTCTACGAAAGTAACCAGTGGAACTCAAAGGGTTATTCCCTTGTACGTATTGGAATGTATATTTGTCTGAATTAATAAAATGAAAAACGGGCTCTAAAGATTTCTTTTTCATGAAAATACCTCCGAATGCCTCAATTTTTTCCGAAAAAAAGAACAGGATTCAACACAGGTCTGACATTATTATTATTATATTATGTTTTATTAGGTAAGACAGGGTAAAATATATTATATACAGTAAAAAACAATAAAATTGTAAAGAAAAAATATATAGATTGAACAAAGAACAAGAACAAAAAAAAGAGAGAATAAAGCTAAAGATATTGCATGATCAAGGGGCTATTTGTTTTGGGACTTTTGTATATAAAAAAATATTTAACCTCAAACCTTTCCCCTTATAACCAAATTTTCTTCACAAAAATCAGGACTGATTTGTTGGAAATATGAGCCAAGGAGAGCAAGAAGAGAGCGAAAAATGTGTTATTTGGCTAACCAAAGCAAGGCAAACAGCATGCACGATACATTATGGTAGATAATGTAACTATCCTTGGTTTATAATGAATTCCATGAAACGATGAATAATAATATACTGGAAAGAATGAGAGGACTAAAAAATATAAGGGAGAGAGAATGGGAAGTAGAAAGGGAGAGGAAGGAGGAGCGAGGGTATAATGATTTCCTCACAAAATATAAATTTCCGGTCCCAACAAACCCTATCTCTTCCTCCTCTCTCTCTCCCCATCACTTTCCTTCTCCCCTGCAGTTATTCTTTCTCATCACTCTCACTCACTCACTCACTCCCTCTTTCTTTCCTTCCCCTCCCCCTCCTCTCAGTCCTCGTTAAGTCAATGTGGTAACGCGAACTTCCCACCTCTCTTCTCCAACACATCCACTCGTCCCCCATCCACTGTACCGGATCATTTCCCCTCTCCCTCCACTTGTCCCCCATCCACTGTACCGGATCATTTCCCCTCTCCCTCCACTGATGTCTCATCCACTGTACCGGATAATTTCCCCTCTCCCTCCACTCGTCCCCCATCCACTGTACTGGATCATTTCCCTTCCTCTCTCTCCCCTTCCCCGTACCGGATCATTTCCCCTCTCCCTCCACTGATGTCTCACCCACTGTACCGGATCATTTCCCCTCTCCCTCCACTGATGTCTCACCCACTGTACCGGATCATTTCCCCTCTCCCTCCACTGATGTCTCACCCACTGTACCGAATCATTTCTCCTCTCCCTCCACTGATGTCTCACCCACTGTACCGGATCATTTCCCCTCTCCCTCCACTGATGTCTCACCCACTGTACCGGATCATTTCCCCTCTCCCTCCACTGATGTCTCACCCACTGTACCGAATCATTTCTCCTCTCCCTCCACTGATGTCTCACCCACTGTACCGAATCATTTCTCCTCTCCCTCCACTGATGTCTCACCCACTGTACCGATCATTTCCCCTCTCCCTCCACTGATGTCTCACACCACTGTACCGAATCATTTCTCCTCTCCCTCCACTGATGTCTCACCCACTGTACCGAATCATTTCCCCTCTCCCTCCACTGATGTCTCACCCACTGTACCAAATCCATTTTCCCCCTTCTCCTCCCTCCACTGATGTCTCACCCACTGTACCGAATCATTTCTCCTCTCCCTCCACTGATGTCTCACCCACTGTACCGGATCATTTCCCTCTCTCTCCTCCACTGATGTCTCACCCACGTAGCGGAATCATTTTCCTTCCCCTCTCCCTCCACTGGTACCTCACCCACTGACCGGACATTTCCCTTCTCCTCTCGCCCCGTCCCCGCTACGATCATTCCCCTCTCCCTTCTGTCCTCCTCTCCCCAGCACTCAGGAACCCCCCCCCACAGCAGAAGACATCAGAAGCCGCGGAGTCAACACCGACTCATTATGATCATCCGTCGAGCTAAATGCCCCCTTTTGAATACCTCTCTCCATCCTTCCTTCCCCCCCCCCCCCCCCCCCCCCCAAACCCTTTCCTCTCCAATCCACAGTGTATTATCTCCGTCCCCTCCCTCGCCCCTCCCTCTCTCTCAGTCTATTTTAAAGTACATGGGGTGTTACCCAACGGAATACGTCAGTAGAAAATCATGCAAAAAACATTTTATATTCTGCCAAAATATCTCGACTGAGCAATTTTTTCGTACTATTATTATTGTTATAATGTACAGACTATCTCATTTCATTCATAATGGTGAGCACTTGTAATGTAACATTTTTTAGGGTCGAACTGGTGGGAAGAATTGGGCGCTTTTTGGAAGGTCCTTGGGGCAGAGACATAGGAATGAAACAAAACCCAGGACTGAATAAGAATTACCGTGAAATTCTGCGAGTAACTAAAAACCGTATGACTTCAAACTTTTTAGAATGAAAAAAAAAAAAAAAAAAAATCAACTCGCATCTCTTGCTTTCAAAAATCCCGTGTTCGATGGTTATCTGCGAAGTTTATGACGGGGAAAATAAATTTTGTCCAAATTTTTTTCACCCACTCCCGAGTTGAATTTTGAAACATGTTTTTCTGGTTGCGACTTTGAAATATGGCCTTTGTTTCAAGACACAAGTACATTTGTCATACACTAAAGCTGTTTGACGGGAGCGTGGGTGTCATAGTGAATAGCAGATTGAGGCAGTGGCGGCTCGTCGGGTGAAGACACTGAAGACATTTTCACCTAATTTTGAACAGTGAAAACACTACTCATAATCCCTTGAACATGGCACAATTGATCCAACTCAAAGAAAAAAAAAAAAAAAAGAGTAAGCTTTGTGTAAAATAGATCAATGCTGCTTAACATTTCATGTTACTTTCCAAGGAGAACACCAAATGTGAAGACAATTCGAAATTGTCTTCAGTTGTCCTTGAATCAACCAATCAGAGTTGAGTATTTCCAAGTAGGTATCATGAAATATTAGGCAAGAACTATATCTATGTAATATGCTACTGAGGACAGTCTTCAGTTGTATTCAGTTTACATTATCTACACGACCTCATACGAAATGTCACGAAGCCACATACCATGTGCGATGTCATGTGTTTTTGATATTAACATTGTTGCCAGTAGCATTATGCCAGACCTAGGAAACCAGTCAATGATTTAGCCTCACATATCTAGCACAATCTTGTAATATTAAAAAAAAAAAAAAAATAATAATAATAACGTAGGCGTTAGGAAAGCAGGATTTTGTGTCAGGGATTTTGGATATTATTTCTCATTTTTTGGGTTCTAGTTTTGTACATAGTTCATAAACGATAGCCGATACCAATAAATTTTAACTATTTATGTATCTTGTCAACTATAGTCTTATAAAGGACATCTCGATTGAAGCCAAATCTCGGAAATAATTATTTAATGTAGGTACCGAAATTGAGCCAAATAAGATAATCTGGTATCTAGTTGTTCCAAGAAGTTTTTAAATAGGGACAATGGTGGTACTGTTTAAGATCCTGACTATGGAACCACTTTTAAAAAAATCATGAAATTAGACGTGTTGAAATGAAATTCTCAAGAGAAAATTCTGTTCAGGCGGTGTAGTATTATTTTTTCAAATAAATAAATACGTCTTACATGATTTGAGGGATTTCTTTAAATTTAAAATATAGCTCTTGAAGTTTGTAGAAATTTAGCTATGAAATTAACTTGGCAACATTGTATCTCTTATCTTTAGAATGTAAACAAAACTTGTGGCGCACTTTTTAAATTTTATTAGATTATTTTTAAATCGTTTCAACGGTAATCAAGTGACTTTTAATTGGTGTAACTAATTAATAAAGTTATTTCCCAGTATTTGATACAGGATAGAAACATTTTCCCTACCTGATCTGACCTGTGCTTTTCATAATAAGTTGAATATGAAGTAGCTATGTACTTCTTTCAGTGTCAGAAATAACATTATAATTATGCAGGTAGCTAAGCACACAGCTTCCAGTGAAGTAGGTACTTAAAATTATAAGGCAATATCTGTGTTTTTCATAAATAGTCATTTAAACATCAATGGTAACACAAATTTAAGCTGATTTTATATTTGTAGTAAGTATGTTTTCTTAGATTTATTTTGTAATCTGGTGGTGGATTTTCTTGCAGTTTTGGATTGTAATTTTTAGTCTTCAACTAACTTTCTTTCCTTCCCAGTTCTAACCCCCTTTAAAATGTTGTACCTACCTATCTACTGAGGTATAATCCTAATATTTTTATTTTAATTCCGTTTTACCAACTTTTAGTTAATATTTTTTATTAAGATGAATGAATACCTAAATATTTTTTATTAAGATGAATATTTCAAAGAAACAATGAGATTCCCACAAAATCATGGGGTTCAAACATTAAAAGTAACCCCATTCAGATTAAGAAGTAATGAGTCTAAGAAAGATAATTATTATGATTACTGGATGTCCAATTTCTCCAATTACTATGTATAACCACCACTAAAAAAGTAAAGCAAATGCCTGCCCCACAGCCATACAGTTCAAGCCTGAATGGCTTATGAAAAATGAATGGCTGTGTACCAGCTCAAGTGTTGACAAATTGTTCTGCTGGCCTTGTTTATTCATTAAGTACCAAGTGTTCTCCAAAAAAAGTACCTATAAAAACTTATATGATGCAAAACTGGTATGAGAGAAAATCATGCTCTGCAGGGAAACAGCCATAACTTACAATGGGCTGTGTTTATGAGACCATAAGAACTAAGATCTGATAATTTAATAATTTTATTTTTTCAATACTTCTGGGTATAATTTGTCTTCACCTAGTCTTGAAGTCAGGAGCCGCCACTGGATTGAGGTTCTAAAATTCTTGCCCCCTGATGTCTATGAAAAGTATTTATAAATGAAATACTCGTACATAATTAAGTTCCTCTTGCATCTGAAACCAACATCAAGTACTTTTTCACACAAGAACTACTCTCATTTTAAACGACATTTCTGGGATAAGACCAACTGAGGCAGCCAGAGAACAGTAATTCACATCACACTTTGTCCATTTTCTCCATAACATTTACATCCAAAATGAACATCTAATAATCGAGAAGACAGTCCTTACCACCGGGACTGACAATCACCCTAATGGGTGGTGGCACCCAACTTTATCTAACCCCCCCCCCCCCTGTGACCCTCTCCCATCTCCTATAAGAAATATGGCCAGCTCTTATTTCACTCGCGATCCCTGGGGCTCTCTCTGTCCCTCAAGATTCTTAGGGACTCATTTTTTTTAGATCTTCTTCTTTATTTCCTTCTTCTCATTCTTCTTGTTATCTTTTCTTTCTAATTCTTATCCTTCTTGATATCTTTTCTCTCTAATTCTTATTCTTCTTGTTATCTTTTTCTTTCTAATTCTTATTCTTCTTGTTATCTTTTCTTTCTAAATCTTATTCTTCTTGTTATCTTTTCTTTCTAATTCTAATTCTCATTCTTATTGTTATCTTTTCTTTCTACTTCTCTTACCTACGATCTTTTTCTTTATTTCTTTCTTCTCATTCTAGTTCTTCTAGTTATCTTTTCTTTCTCTTACCTCAGATCTTCTTCGTTTTTATTTTTTCTCATTCTCATCCTTCTTGTTACCTTTTCTTCCTAATTCTCTTACTTCCACTACATTTTCTCTTTTCCTTACCTCATTTCTTTCCTCACTTACTCTACTCCTTCTCCTTTTCTTCCTTCTCTTCAGTCTACTACTATTCCTATTTCTTCTCTTTTCTTTTCTTACACTCCTCCTTTTCCTCTTCTTTCTTTTCCTTCACTTCAGTCTTGAATTATTCCTCTTTCTTTTCTTACTCTCTTCCTTTTCCTCTTCTTTATTTTCCTTCTCTTAAATCTTCTCTTCTCTTTTCTTACTCTCCTCCTTTTCCTTTCCTACAGTGTTCTTTTCCTCCTTCATTTCTTTCCATTCACCTACTAATGCATCTTGCTGCTTCACTTCCCAATCCTCTTTTCCCTCCTGCTCCTCCTCAATCATTCTTATCTCCCCACCAAGCGAGATCCATGCTTCTGTTGGGTGTCATTTTTCTTATGAATAAACTTTTCTCTACCAGTGGGGAGGGAAGGGGAGAGGAAATGAAATAAGAGAGAGGGAGATAATGAGAAAAGGAGGGAGAGAGAGAGACGGAAGAAAGAGACAATAAGACAAAGGAGAGAAGTTTAAAATTTCAAAATGAGACTTTGAGTTCAGATGAATGTTGGTACAACAAATATGATACATCTAGTTTATACAGGGTATAACAAATATTGGTACAACAAATATGATACATCTATTTTATACAGCGTGGGAGCTTAGTCCTTAGTGGCTAAATCGATAAGGCGGAGATCACATAGAGAAAAACAGGGAACGAGTAATAGGAAAAGGGACTAACCGATTTTTTTTTAAATGGTAGCCAATAAAGAAATATTAATCATTTATTTCTATGGGGAAAAAATAAACAAAATATAAATCGTTTTTTTCCTGAGAAATTCAGCATGGAACATTTTCTATTATTGAAATGGGAATCTCCTTACTCCCGTGGATTGGAACCAGCTCTGTCTGCTTGTTGTCTTATTTATTCAGTCAGTCATACTTCATACTCTCTCTTACAAACACACCTACATACAAGCACACCTCCTCTCCCTGTCTCTCTCTCTCTTTTATAATGAAACTTTTTTTTTTTTTTTTTTTTATAAATAACGCACTACACATACACACGCACGCACGCACACACACACACCCCCTACACACACACACACACTCCCACAACTTACACACGACACACAACACATACCACACACATACCCCCTCCCCCTCCCCACACACACACACAAACAAACGCCCAGGCAATCCCAAACAAACATACCCACAGTCTCACACACAACCGTGCCAAGGTGCCATCGCGAATTTGATGCAAAAAATAGAAACCATCACGCAGGCTGTACACAATTTACTTTTTGCATTGAGCTAACACAATTAATATGCAAATCCTGACACAATTTTGCACTTCCACCTTCTGTCTCTGTCTCCTCTTCTCCTCCCCACCTCTGTCTCGCCCACTCCCCCCCCCCCCCCCCCCCCCCCCGCCCTCCCCCAATTCCCATCTCACTGGAATTACTTCGCGGAAAAGTGCATTTCCTTGCATATTATTTGCTCGCCATTTTTCCGTCTTAATTTATGAAAATATAAAACAGATTTGTATGTAAATGTCGTGTTGCTCAATGTAAACAATCATACAACATAGTGTACTGGGTGATCATTGGATTTGTGAGAACACAGCAAATCTTGCAAAATTTAAAACATACAGGGTAGCGAGAAATTGGTTTGTAAAATTATACAAGAACCGAAGGACAGAGTCGCTGAATTGGTGAGAATATTGACTGTGTGTTTGAATTATCAAAAAAATGAGACAAGGTGGGATCTGAACCTACATTCCCAAGGCTACATGGATTAGTAGGCCTTGTTTAGATCATCCATCCATGAATAAGAGGTATAACATACAGTTTATTTCAAGTATTATACAGGGTACAAATTATATAAAATATCGTGTTTCATAATGACTTGCGGGTGAACTTGTTAGAATCTTCTCGCCCTCAGACAGTAGGTCTCTTTCTTATTTCCAACCTCCCTACCTCCCTCTCTCGTTCTCTTTCTCTCTCTATCTATCTCTCTCTCTTTCTATCCTCTTTTTTGCTCTATCTCCTGTATCCCTTACTCTACTTCTATCTCCTCTATCTCCCTCCCAGATTTATGATCCTCACTTCGTCCTCACTAATCTCACTATCCATTCATTCTAAATACCCATTTAACTATTTCACGGGTATAAAAACTTACCCTTCTTAAACCTCTCTCATGGCACACGAACATCAGCTGTTTTATGACGACGCGACGGTTACATTCTACCATAACTGTTACACCTATGAGACTGTGTTCACACTCTGAGAGTAAAGGGACTCTTTAGTCGCTTTCTTGCAAGATAAGTAGAGTATATGGAGGGTAAAACCTCCGTCCTGAGTTCCTGACTAACTCAAATCAGGAAGTTAAAACCAAATAAATCAATGGACATGAAAGGAGCCTAGACATTGGATCTGGGCGTCCATATAATCCTCTCACCACCGTGATATAAGTATCTGTCCCTATCTTACGGACAAGAAATTATTATTATTACTAGTACTGGTGGAGAACAGTACTGAATAAATCATTGTTTCATCTGCTGACAAAGTCAACTATCTAATTATCAAAATTAAATACCTGTGTCTTTTTTCACTAGAAATATCTGAAATAAATAATTAATGAATAAAAACAAAAATGAATGGTCTACAACAGTTTTTAAAAGTTTCGCAAAGAAGTTGGCTTGGTTGGCCATCAAGAGGATCCTAGATCTAGCCCCTGTACCCTGGACCCTAGAACCTAGATCACAGTACCTACAACTAGGTAGAGACGATTTTCGGGACTCCGTTGAGGCCGCTCACATTAAATAACATAATAATTTATTATATTACATTATTCTCCGTGGTACCGGGGCTACCCTAGGGTCTAGGACTCCATTGTGTCCGCGCACTTAGGGTCTAGGCTAACATGGAAGACTTAAAAGTATTTACTTCCGAGTACAATACATATAGAAATCGGAAGTAATGTATAGTTCTACAGTAGTGTTAGTTTTGGTTTTTATTCGAAACGGTCAAATTTCAAACTTTTCGTGTCCCTTTTTACAAACAACGGGCACCGGATACCAATATCATATTTAATATTTTATAATTTTCATATTATCACGAACTTCTGGTGGGGAAGTAAAAGTGAGTGAGAGAAAGAGAAAGAGAGAGAGAGAGAGAGAGAGAGAGAAAAGAGCGAGAAGAAAAAACGAATGAAAAATATTTATATAGAAAAATTAAAACCATAATTCAACACTTTGCATATTTTTACATAATATCTTCTCCGCTTTGCAGGCGAAACACGAACCGATTGCTAGCTCTTTCCTTCGCCACAGAATATAACCCTTCGACAGCGAGATTCAACCTGTGAAGATAGCCCTCCCCCATGGGCCACCTTTCTAACTTGAACCACTTCATAGGGATCCAATTTTCAGCTGAACACAGCGCGGCAGATAAGAAAAGTGCCTCCTCATAAAATAAATGGGTAAACCTGGGTAAATAAACCCATGGGTTAACCCCGTTAATTTGTAAAATAAAATAAAATAATAATAAAAAAAAACCACCACGTATTTATACTTCCCAATAAAAAACTAGTTCAATTCTTCCAGCATTTGTTTTGGTGCCATGCTAATCTACATGCTGTGGTTTTTAGTCTCAAGTAAATGTCGATTTAAATTTACGCACGGGACGGGATTCGAACCAACGGTATCTCATTGCGGTGGCTGTGAATACTCGATTACATTCGCTATATTAGCTGTTTACCCGTACATCGAAAAAGGACTGACTTTAAAATAAACTAAGGCATGGTCGTAGGTAGGGCCATGCATTACTGTACTTCCTTTATTTATCTCAAGACCCGTGATCAATCTGAAGGAGGTTGATCTTCAACCCCACAAGTAGTCCATGCATATTCATACTTATTATATCTAACCTTTCTTCTATGTATTATTTTCTTTAAGGAAGTCAAATGTCTCTCTTCACTCTCTTTTTCTGGCCAGAAAGAGGCAGGGAGGGGACGGAAGAGAGAGCATTTTTTACGCTTTTTTCCTTCTCATTCTTCTACGTCCTCTTCTCTTCCCTCTCATTCATCTCCTTTTCTCTGTTTAGTCTCTCCCCCATCCCACCCTCGCTGCACCACACAATATCATTATTTATATCTCTTCCTTCCTCCCCATTCTCATCCTTTCCTCCCCATCCTTATCCTTTCAAGTCAATTCCTTCAATTTTTTAGCGTATTTTCTCGCTCCCTTTTCTCATTCATCTCTCTCCATCCCATCACCTCCCTCTTCTGCTTATGAACTGTAAGGAAAGTATCAATATACTACCGTCTTTCCATTGAGGGTGTCTTTATTTATCTTTTTCTCATTCTTCTATCCTTTCCATCCTTCTCCCTCCCTCTCTCTTCTCTTTCTCCTCTCTTTCATTCTATGCATTATAATCTCACTGAATTATGTTTCTATTATACGAAAGAGCTGCAGGGGATGATAGGTACCAACCCATATTCTTTTATTTATTTGTATTAATATTCTTTAACAGGCGAGAGAGAGGGAGGGAGAGAGAGAGAGAGAGAGAGAGAGAGAGAGAGAGAGAGAGCAAGAAGAGAGTAACATAAGATGTTTCGAGCTTTTTGTGGAGGTGGATATATTACATATTATATAGAATTTGTATTGTTACCGTAATGAATAATGAGCTTGCAAGGTACGTACATAGCTTTCTGGCAAGAGTTCGACTCTGTGCAACTCCTGTAGGTTAAGGTTGGTGATGGCATCTCTTTCATGTCTGCGCTAATCACAATCGTGATATCACAATTACTCAAACAAGCCTTACAAATTTTTTGCCATACTCCGGGACTCGAACCGTTGACCTCCACAGCGTCACAAGTCGACCGCGACTTATCGATATCGATCCAATTAGTGGGTATTATGCGCTGAGGTTGGTTGTTGATTGAAGGTTATGTGCAGTATTGTTGTTATTATTGATGCAATATGTGTTGTATTTTTTGTCATGACTCATGACTAATAATATGTTGGTTTTCTTCTTGCTAACTTGTTATTGTTCATGTTGACTAATACATATCTTGTTAGAATTTTTGTAGTCTTTGCTCTTACAAAATTGTTAGTAATTAATGACGATGACTAATGTCTTGTTGGTATTTTCGTTGTTATTATTGAATGCAATTGTTGTTACCGTTGATGTTGACTAAAATATCTTGTTAGAATTTTCATTGTTTTTTTTTATTACATTAAATCTATAATTTATTTAAAATTAAATAAAATTATAGATTGTAGACTTCTACAAACTCAGCTCAGAGATGAGCCGAAATTATACTTGCTGCATTCCCCCTCTGCACCGCCAGGCTGAGACGCTGTTTCAGGTGGATTTTTGATCTGGGATCCCCCGTCATATCCACTAATTTTCTCCCAACGTCTCGCACAAACTCTTTCGTCTCGCTTCTCCAGGGTCCCATGGTTTCAAATGCTAAGGGTTTGAATATAAAATTTTGTTCAATGATGTTTCGATATTTATCATTTTTCTATTCGGAACTTCCTCTGCTGTTGCTCCCACTGATCTGGACGTTTGTTGTAGGTATGAGTCTGCCATTGTTTTTCTTCTTCTTTTACTCTGTCTTATCCCGCTCAAGCAGGGTCGACGTTGTTCAACCTCATGGTTGAGGTTGATTGGTTTTGGCACATTTTTGTTTTTATTCTAGGAAAATAGTTATTGTTGATGATGACTAACATCTTTCCTTGTTGGTATGAATGCAATTGTTGTTTCTGCCGACGCGACGGACGTTGTGATCATTACCGGAGCTGGCACTAGCACTAGCGAGGAATTCCGTCTTCCTCGAATCTCCGCTCTCATTTCGAGCGAATATACACAACGTAAGCTGTTCTGTGCTCACCAGACGTGAAAATGTATCTTATTTCTCTGATGATGGCATTACTTTGTTCTCGGAAAAGAAAATCCAAATTAGAGAGCAAGAGAGAGAGAGAGAGAGAGAGAGAGTGAGAGAGGAGTAAGGACAAAAGTAAAGGCGAAGGACATAATACTAGGATGCAAAACAAGATCGACATAGTGAGAGATAGAATAGAATAGAATAGAATAGAATATACCTTGTTTATACTGCCGAGGTAAGACTGAAAAGTCCCTTTACTCCAGCAGTCAAACAGGTCTTATATATTTTATGGGATAAATAGAGCAAGAGAAAGGGCTGATGGGAACTCTGGTCTTCTCTACACATTGCAAACTATCTAGACTCTAAGACTACAGAACACGCAAAACAATCTAAGATAGCATCAGACAGAGGTGAAACAAAAGTAGGAGGGAGAGAGATGATGGGAGATAACTGAGAGAAAAGGATATAGAAAGGGTAGACAAAACTATAGAGACTGCAAGACACAAAACAATACAAGATAGCATCAAATTGAGAGGAAAAAACCAGACGTAGACAACATCGACAGTAAAATAAAGAAACAGCTATCAGTAAACTCACAGAGAAGATGATCCAAAGAGAAGGATTCAGTTCTTAAAAAAAAAAAAAAAAAACAGATAACGATCTCAAAGAGAGAAAAAAAAATCTGTCACATCTCTGCTCATTAATGATTAGTTGATGGTTGATGGCATGAATATATTTACCTGGTAAGAGCAAATTACCAGTCGGTGATTCGAAACCCTGCTATGGCGTATTTTAGAAAGGCAGAATGTACCCCTTCTGATGTATCAATCTTATGATCTACTTAAAATATGATAACTTGATAACCATTCTAAAAAGGTAAGACGAAACCTAAGACAGACAGGGATTTTTTTGTTATAAAAAAAAAAAATACTACTGGAACTGAAAATTATATGAAAATGACAAAAGAAGAGGCTCAAAAAGGATATTAAAATTTTCTAGTAAATAAAAAAGTTAATTAGAAAAGAAACTGCAAAGAAATACTCAGAGAAAATTAATTTGAAAGGAACAATGACATAAAAAACACTCATAGCAAGGACAATGATAAACAGAGTACGGATAAATGAAAGTAAGAAAAGAACATCTGAAGAAAGCACACAGGATAACTGGAAGCAATGCTCAAGGAAGTAAACAACACAGAGAAGCAGGTTCAAGAAGAACAGAAGACCAGAAGACGACAAAGGTAAAAGTAATAAGGTAATAGATGAAGGAAGAGAGAACAAAAATGTATAACAGGCATCACAGAGTTAATATATTAAGTTGACATTTTTATTATGCCCCAGTCCAAGAAAAAAAGTTAAGAGGTAAGGTCAGACTGACAGGGGGGGGAAAGTAAAAGTAGAAAGGTACAGAATATCATTATAAGGCGCCTTTTTTCATTTTTTCCCCCCACTTACCTCCGGACTCAGTTTTTATGATAGAGAACTTAGACCTCTGGGGCAACTAGAAAGTATATTAAATAGAAGAGCTATAAAAAAAAGACTATGTATATTAAAACGAAGACATTAAAGAAAAAATACTTGGAAGGTAAATTTAATATGACTGCGAAGTGGACCGTTACTAGGAAGTTGACTTATGGGGCTGATTCAGGAGGAAGGGGGGAGCTGTTCATATTAACGACCATATAGTTAACAGGATGTGAATGGAACACGCGAGCCACGAAAACTGGGAAAAGGAGAAAGACGGTACTCTGAGGTCCCAAACCAGGACGACAACGTTTTAATTTAGAACTGAATAGTTGTATATTATTTTGTATAATATTTGAGGAAATATCTCCATATGCATTGACTTATGGCGTATGCCGTATTTCAAGAAACAAGCATACAGAAAAAAAGAAAAGGCGAGAGAGATAGAGAGAGAGAGAGACAGAGCAAGAGACACTGAAAAACAAGGAGAGAGAAATATTCCAAACTTTTCGGTGTTGATACCTCTGGCATAATTTCACCAGCACCTCGGCAAGTCTTTGTTCCCAATGAAAAGGCATTAAAAAGTTTTATTTCACCCCAAAACATACCTCCTTACGCTTACTCTCCCCCCCCCCCTCTCTATTGCACCCCAACCCGCTCTCAAAGTTTTAATATTAGATTTCAATAAATAATAATATCAAAGAAGAAAGGAGCAAGCACAGGAGGTGGCAACAAGTTAAGCCTTTCTTACCCCGCTTTACCTTACTTACTCCGTGTCTCTCTTAGCCCGCCTATATCTTTCTTACCCCGCTTTACCTTATATGCCTCGCCATTACCTTCCTTTACTTACCTGAATTCCTTATCTTCCGCCAGGATGTTTCTTCTGTTACAACACGACAGCGCACAGTAGGAGGTGCTAAGCGCTAACTGGCTTTCTCGAAAACTTTTTTAGGGGAAGATATGGAACATATAGTCTATAAATAATAATAAAATAAAATTAAAAATTAATAAATATGGTATGGTTACATACCGATTCAGATACACACTTGTGTTGCAAGCTAGATCGAAAAAAGCGTCAACTGAAGATGAAGAATTTGGGATTCAGATTCAAGGTTTTCATTTGGGATTCTGGTTCAGAATATCGGTCATTAGAAATTAATCTTTAAAATATAGAGACACTAAAACTTTACTCAAAATTCTCTTCTTAACATACGTTTTATTTTGGGTAAAAGAACTTGTAAATCGAAGTGGGGGACGCATGTAAAATGTTGTGAAAGTTAGATGGTCGCAAAATTCTTGATATTGAAGATAAAATAAAATTTAAGAATGACTGTAAGAATGCAAGAACGTAAAATTAGCAGATAAAGAAATAAAAGAACAAAAGAAGGTACGAAACGGATATTGAAATTAAAAAAAAAAAAATCAACAGTCAAAAGAACATAACATTGTACACACTCAAATGAAGACAGAAGCTACACATACAATGAAAATTAGTAGAAAAAAGAAAGAATACAATGCCAGATAAAATTAAAAAAAAAACAAAATAGAGCAAAAATAAGAGCAGAAAGTTAAAATAAAACAAAAAGTAGGATTTTGCCATAAATAAAAGTAAAGAAAAACATACGCAAAATGAAAGAAAGCAGGAGATCCAGAAGGCATAGAGCAGAAAGAGAATTGATAACAGGAATAAAATCATAAAGAAGAGGGAGAATAACAACAAGAATATCAGGGAAGTAAGGAGGAGGGGGAAGTAGAGAATAGGGAGAATCAAGAAGGCATAGAGGGGAAAGGAAATGCGAACAAGTATAAGAAAAGAGAATATCAGGATTATTTGGGAAATGAAGAAGAAGAGGAATATGGGAGGGAGAGCAAAGAGAAAAAGTATAGAGTTCAAAGTAGAAGAGAAAGAAAGATCAGACTAAGAGAGAAACAGCAAAACAAAGAAGAGGACAAAAATTAAGGAGAGAAGAAATAGATGCAAAAAGGTCAAGGAGGAGAGAGAGAGAGGACCAAGGCTAAATAATAATAATAGAGAAATGAATTCAAAAGAAAATTAACTTTGTTCATTTTGTGTTTCCATTTTTTTGTGAAACACTCTACGCTCTGTTTATTTCCTCTCCTGGCTTTTCTTGGAAGAACAGAGAACATAGAAATAAGGAACACGAGAGAAAGGCAGAAGATGAAAGCAGGAAAAGAAAGAGGGAGAAGAAGGAATATAAATACCGGGTATGAGTGTGGCGAGATGGAACAGCTCAAAATGGATACAGATCTCCCCATACAGGGTCATCGTGTTTGTTGAAAGCAATACTGAAGAAGATTTGTGTGAGACGGAGTTGTGAGACAGAGAGGTCAGACTTTCAGACTTGTATGAGACTGAGAGGTCAGACTTTCAGACTTGTGTGATACTGAGAGGTCAGACTTTTAGACTTATGTGAGACTGAGAGGTCAGACTTTTAGACTTATGTGAGACTGAGAGGTCAGACTTTCAGACTTGTGTGAGACTGAGAGGTCAGACTTGTGTGAGACTGAGAGGTCAGACTTGTGTGAGACTGAAAGGTCAGATTTGTGTGAGACTGAGAGGTCAGACTTCTGTGAGACTGAGAGGTCACACTTGTGTGAGACAGAGAGGTCAGACTTGTGTGAGACGGAGAGGTCAGAGTTGTGTGAGACTGAGAGGTCAGACTTGTGTGAGACTGAAAGGTCAGACTTGTGTGATACTGAGAAGTCAGACTTGTGTGATACTGAGAGGTCAGACTTGTGTGATACTGAGAGGTCAGACTTGTGTGATACTGAGAGGTCAGACTTGTGTGAGACTGAAAGGTCAGACTTGTGCGAGACTGAGAGGTTAGACTTGTGTGAGACGGAGAGGTCAGACTTGTGTGAGACTGAGAGGTCAGACTTGTGTGAGACTGACAGGTCAGACTTGTGTGATACTGAGAGGTCAGACTTTTAGACTTATGTGAGACTGAGAGGTCAGACTTTTAGACTTATGTGAGACTGAGAGGTCAGACTTTCAGACTTGTGTGAGACTGAGAGGTCAGACTTGTGTGAGACTGAGAGGTCAGACTTGTGTGAGACTGAAAGGTCAGATTTGTGTGAGACTGAGAGGTCAGACTTCTGTGAGACTGAGAGGTCACACTTGTGTGAGACAGAGAGGTCAGACTTGTGTGAGACGGAGAGGTCAGAGTTGTGTGAGACTGAGAGGTCAGACTTGTGTGAGACTTTCAGACTTGTGTGAGACTGAGAGGTCAGACTTGTGTGAGACTGAGAGGTCAGACTTGTGTGAGACTGAAAGGTCAGATTTGTGTGAGACTGAGAGGTCAGACTTCTGTGAGACTGAGAGGTCACACTTGTGTGAGACAGAGAGGTCAGACTTGTGTGAGACGGAGAGGTCAGAGTTGTGTGAGACTGAGAGGTCAGACTTGTGTGAGACTGAAAGGTCAGACTTGTGTGATACTGAGAAGTCAGACTTGTGTGATACTGAGAGGTCAGACTTGTGTGATACTGAGAGGTCAGACTTGTGTGAGACTGAAAGGTCAGACTTGTGCGAGACTGAGAGGTTAGACTTGTGTGAGACGGAGAGGTCAGACTTGTGTGAGACTGAGAGGTCAGACTTGTGTGAGACTGACAGGTCAGACTTGTGTGAGACTGACAGGTCAGACTTGTGTGATACTGAGAGGTTTGGACTGAAAATTGTTTTAACAGGCCTATAGACAAAAAGGATTTGTCAAAATACAAATCTTATCAGAGATTTAAATGAAAAAAAAAGAATGAGAAAAGAAGGAGGGAGAGAGAGATAGATAGTTAGGGATCAATGGATCATGAGAGAGAAGGAAAGAATGCACCCGCAGCATTGGATAATAATAGCAAATAAACTCTAGACAGAGAGATGAGATCAATATACAAAAGGATGAAACAATCAGCAATGAGGGAGAGAAGGGAGAAGGAGGAGAGTTAAGAGGGATAACTTTTGTATGCGAGAATTCCTAGAGTAAATACCATTTTGATATTTTTTCGACTTCAACTATCAGTATGTATTTACCTATCAGTAGAAATCAAGCTCAGTTTCTCGATCGATCAGGCGGCGGACTCTTAATAACCCAATGATCAGTGGTTCGAGTCCCAAGTATGGAAAATATTTCGCAAGGCGAGCTTGAGTAAATTACCAAAGTATCCCTACGCTACCTGGATAGTATAGTAGTGCTAGACTGTCGGCTTGAGACAAGGAGTCCCTTTACGCCAACAGTTTTGTTTATGGATCACCAGACTAGCGGCTTGACCACTCGACCTCCAACCACCAATGCATGAATAAAAGAGCTTGCAGGTAGGTACTCGTAGTAGATCAATCTAGAAACTTTTTCTTCTTTTTTAAATAAAACTTATATCCATATCACGACGCGGGGGGTGTTACCCTCCATTTGCAGGAAATTCACAAACTTGTTACCCACATTAACCTCACCCAGCCTGGGTTGTGCTGGAATGCCAGCATCACGAAGTCTTCACCTCTCTGGACGATGCTTAACATCGGTCATAATACGAGAACGGGTGCATCCAACGCGCCATCGACGCTGGCCAGAAAACTTTAGGTACTTGAAAAAAAAACGCTCAAAAACCGTGAGTTTTTTTTTGCAAGCTCCATATTTTTCACATCATTCCTGCATGTTTTTTCTACGCGCAATCATTTTGACCACTTGGACTGAGTGGTCGAGGAGGGAGAGATTGGACATTGGAAAAATGGGAGGGATAGTTTGATAGAGGCGAGGGTAGAGGGAGGGATGTGATGTATGAGGTGAGGGAAGAGAATTGGATGTATAAGGGGAGGGGGAGGTAAGGGTAACAGAAAGGGAGGTATGGGATAGGGTGCGGGGAGGAAGAAAAGGGAGGGAGGGATTTGGTGTAATAGGAGAGGGAGATAAGGGAAGGGGGAGGAATAATATTTTTAAGTATACAAAAAAAAAGACTATTAACCCTATCAGCTAATCCCCTTGAGAACAAGAGAGAGAGAGATGAAGGTGGAGAGAGAGAGAGAGAGAAAAAGAGAGAGGAGGTAAAGAAAGAGAGAAAAGAAGTGCTTGCATGTTTAACTTCAATTAGCGTTCGACCATTTTTCATTTTTTTTCTCCCACTTCTTATGTCCTTCTCCATTTCCCCCTCCCCCTTTCCACTGCTCTCTCCCTCAGGTCTCTTATTTCTTCATTCTCTTCATGGAACACACTCACACCCTCTCACTCTTCAGGGAACACTCACTCCCTACTTCATAATCTTCATATCGACCTTCAGGAATCGCATGCACTTTTTCTCTTCCTTCTTCTTCATCTATTCCTCCTCCTTCTCTTACTTTTTCTTCTTTTTGTCTTCCTCCTCCTTCTTCTTCTCTTCCTTCTTCTTCTCTTCCTCATTTTCCTATTCCTCCTCCTTCTCCTCTTTCTACTTTTCTTTTTTCTCCTTCTCTTCCTCCTCCTCCTTCTTCTTCTCTTCTTCTTCTCCTCTTCTTCTCGTGGTGAACAGTCGCATAAAATTTGCTCTGTGATTTTTTAATTTTAAAAGTAGTTTTGGAGTGAATAATTTGCTTACAGTGAATTTTCCAGAATCTTGGAAGCCGTAGAATTCTCGAGATTAATAAAATGAAGTACCACTCGTGAGTAATTATTTTAAAGAACATTTTAAAAATTAATTTGGAATAATTTCAACATTTCTCAAAAAATAAAAACAGCTGTTTTAACGAACAATCACTTTGTTTAGAAAATTTGAAGATAACGGACAATCAAAAGATAAACAAGGTGATAAGGAATCAGCAAATATTTTGAATTAGACAACCAATCAGAGCGAGGTACGCTAAATTCGACAACAAATCAGAGCTCAAGTTTCAAGCATAACTATAATAATTAGAAAGCTTAACACTAGAGGACTCTGGGATCACTAAGTCTATCCGTCACGTTCGGAACTTTAGATACTCAGAGGTCAGCTTCACCGGCTGCGTGACGTCACATCGAGGTTCCAGCTCACCAGTACCTACCTAGCGGGACCATGGCCACAGTATGCAGAGCGGCGTGCGGAGAGGAGCTACCTACAGACGGGAACCATGTGGTGTGCGGAGTATGCGGCTATGGTTATCACTATGCATGCACTACTCTGACCGAGGCGTCTTGGCTGTCGATGTCCAAACCGAGGAAGGATGCTTGGCGCTGCTTAGTGTGCAGATCAAAGAAGGGAGAGACTAGATTGACGAAATCAGGATCAAATACTTCCTTAGCAAGCAGTGAGGTGAGCGGAAGGGATAAGGAGAATAAAAACAAGGATAATTCGAACTTATCCTTGGAGGATATGTTAGATAGGAAATTTTTGGATATGAAAAACTATATGAATACGAGAATACTGGAACTTGAGAACGGTTTGGAATTTATAGGAGCCCAGGTAGAGGATATGAACACTACGGTCAAAGAAATGCAGAAACAGATAATTGTGGTGGAGAAAAAAACAGAGAAGCTGGAGGCACAAAATCAGGAATTAAGGAAGAAGGTGAAGGACTTGGAGATATTTGTGCAGGATATGGCACAGGAAAAACATCAGACCAAATTAGAAGTATCGGGAGTACCTAAAAATGTCGATATCACAGTATTTACAGAGAAGGTACTTGAAAAAGCAAAAGTTTTAGATAATATTGTAAGAAAAGGAGAATACAAAATAGAAAAAAACGAAAAAAAAGCTAACGATGGACCTGCAGAAATAAAAAGTCTGGTCATCACTCTTAAGAATAAGGAAACGAGAGACGCTGTCCTTGAAGTGCTGAGAAAAGAAAAACCCAATATAACAACATCAGGAATAACCAATAGAGAACCAGCTACTTCCATCTACATAAATGAATATCTAACACCATACCTGAAAAAACTATTCTACGAAGCCAAAATAATAAAAAAGGAGAAAAAATACGATTATCTGTGGGTAAGAAACGGGCAGATCTTTCTCAAAAAAAATAATCAGAATGATAAAAATGTTATCCGTCTTGTAAGCTTCGAAGACCTGAAATTTATTTAAAACCTTACATTAAACGTTATCACAACCATTCAGTAGTAAAACTATTTTAAATAATGAATTCAAATCAATATTTAATACGAAAAATAAAAAACATAAAAATTGATGCACATGAATTGGACCATTTTGAAGACTGGAAGGAAAAAATAAAGACAAATAATCACTTAACCTGTGTACATGTTAATGTCAGAAGCTTAAGGAAACATTGGGAAGAACTCCTGTACGAAATGAAAGATGTTCTTGATATCATCGATGTTCTGGTGCTTACGGAAGTAAATGTGAGTGAAGAGGAAGCAAGTGTTTATAAAATAAAAAACTTTAAACAGATAAAAAATGCAGGAGAAATAAAAAAGGAGGGGGAGTTATTGCTTATTACAAAGACCATTTTTCTGCCAAACAAATTATCTATAATTTTGATGAGTCAGAAAGTTTAAATTTCAAATTAACTCACGAGGAAAAAACTCTAGAATATACCATTTTAGCCATATATCGCCCTCCAGATGGCAATGTCAACTTATTTATAGCTGATTTACAATGGTGGTTAAAAAATGCAACAAAAAAACCTGACAATATTGTAATGATTGGAGACATTAATATTTGCATTCTGAAGAACAGTCCCAGAAACTCATACCTCAACACTTTGTACAGTAATGAACTATTACCCACTATTAGAACAGTTACGAGGGAGGAAGTTCTTGGTAGAAACGTCACCATGTCATGTATAGACCACATTAATTTGAAACTCAGATATAAGTACGAATTCACTTCGACAGTCATCAGGACAAAAGTGGCAGATCACTACTTTGTTGCTCTTCAAATCTTCAAACCAAACTCAGCCGAAACCAGAAGGGAAATGAACGAAGTGAGATATGTACAAGTACTTAATGAAAGGAAAATCAATAAGGAAATTTCAAAATTCAAGTGGCAAGATTTAACGAATATACAGGACACAGATGATTTATACAATACGTTTGTGAAGACTTTTCAAGACATATACCAAAAAAGCAGTACAATAAAAACAAGAAATAAAAAAGATGATTTATATCCATGGGTAAATTTTGAAATAAAACAGCACATACAAGAAAAAAGAGAGCTACTGAAAAAATGGAGACGTAACAAAAATAATATTAATATATATGAAGAATATAAAAGGAAGAGGAACCTTGTTACCAATATGATTAAAAAACACAAAAGAATATACATATTTAAACAAATGAGAGACGCCAAAGGCGACATGAAGAAAACATGGCAGGTGCTTAATTCTCTCCTCGAAAGAAAACAGAGAGACCCAAACGAAACAATATTGAAAAAAAACTTTGAAACGAATGATTTAAATAAATTGTCGAATGACTTTAATAAAAAATTTAAAGAACAAATAAAAACATTAAAACTTGAAAATAATGGACCCAAATTTACCTTGGATATAAAAAATTACGAAGCTCAAAGTAGTAAAACGTCACTATATTTAAGACCACCACAACGAATAGATATATTTAACATAGTTAAGAACTTGAGAAAAACAGGAGCAGGAATCGATAATATAAGGCCTTTGGACATCAAAGAAAATTTACAGTTGTTACTTCCCATTATTACACACATTATACAAAAAATTATTCAAACGAAAAAAATACCAGAAATATTAAAAATATCAAGTATAACCCCTCTGTATAAAAAAGGAAACGTAAAAAGCCATAGTAATTATCGACCTGTAGGGGCAATGTGCTTTATAGAAAAAATCATGGAAAAATATATTGAATCATGCACAAAAAAATATATCAGTGTTAATAATATAATAGCACCTTTTCAGTACGGGTTTCAACCAAAGAAAAGTACTCTCTCCCTCCTCGAAGATTTCGCCGAAATTATCAACCCCGCCTTAGACCGTCGGATGTACGTTGTCATCCTGTGGCTTGACTTGACACGGGCATTCGAAACAATCGATCACACTAACCTACTGAGGAAATTTAAGGAAATAGGATTTCATAATGAAATTTTTACCAACTATTTTCATTCAAGAACACAAGTCACTAAAGTAGGTAGAGTGTTGAGCGAGACGGTCACGATAGACGACGGTCTGGTCACCGGAGGAATAAACAGCCCTGGCTGGTTTAATGTATATACGTACGACGTACAATACCTCAACATTCGCACATACTTGAAGATGTTCGCAGACGACTCATGTATTGTTTCCGTGCATAGAGACCTCAAAATCGCAGTTAAAAACGCGCAAAATGATTTTATAAACTTGCAAAAATATTTCTACAATAACGATATTTACATAAATCAAACGAAAACGCAAGCGATGGTCATGGGAACCGCTCGAGGCATGTCCGAAGTGCAAGACAATAAAATCAAGTGTCACACGAGAAACTGCCTATACACAGAAACATATAAAACCCAGTGCCAGTGTGAGGTAATAGAGTACACGGAGAGCTGTAAATATCTTGGAGTCCAAATTGACGATTCTTTCAAAATGAAAACCCATGTAAATATGCTGTGCAAAAAATTGAGATCTGTAAATTATTCATTAAACAAAGGAAATCTAAATATCTTATCAACTAACACTAAAAATATTGTATATTACTCACTCGTAGAATCCTTGTTGAGATATGGCGTTGTACTATATACAAACATACGCACCTACATACATCCTGGAACCACTTAATAGTATTCAGAGAAGAATCGTCAGCTATCTGTTCAAAAATGAAAACCAGAATAAAATTTATTTAAATCCAACTCAGCTAGCAAAACTGGTAATAATTACGCAACACTTTGATGACCAAGAGTACAGGAAAAAGAGAGAAAGACCATATCAAATGAGAACAGATGAATTCATATGTAGCTTTCCTTACACGAAATATGGAGAGAGACTCCTATCCTATATCGTTCCAAAGCTTCTAAATAAGTACTGTCAGGACTACATTGACGAAGAGAAAATCTACATTGTGAAAGAAAAAATGAAATCACGTTTACTCCAGGAGCAAGAATAAAACAGAAAAAAGAATACAAGAAGTAGAAGAATAAAAGGAAGAAGAGCCATCACCAAAGAAGTTATGTATTAGCTTAGGTGATGTTTACTATGTCAATTTAATTGTAAAAATATACGTAAAAAGTTTCAAATTCAAAATTCAAAAATTCTTCTCTTCTCTTCCGTCTTCTATTTCTCTTTTTCTTCCTTCTTCTTTACTTTGTCCTTCTCCTCCTGGTTCCATCCTGACTTGATAATGAATAGACTAGTGTGTTTGCGAGAAATGCGTTCGAGTTGTTTCAGGTTGCTTCTCACGCCAATGTAGAAGGTTCCGGGGTCGGAGTGGTAGATTGATGAAGAAAAGGAGAAAGAATATTAATTATGTATGTTTCTAAAGGACGCTTATCATTGACAAGAACCCCAAGAACCATAAAATGCCTCATTTATATCCTATCTGAAAAAAAAACAGTAATCTAATGAATAAGACTAAATTATTAAAAATGAATATGGTAATAAAGTCATTTTTTATTTGGAAGAAAATGGCAAAGGCATTATCACAACCCTTGATCAAACTTTGTTTATCTTTCATTAATTATACCTTTTGACTGCACCTGTATATAAAAAATTGTAAATAAAGATTGATCAAAATTGTTGAATAATTTTCATCAGCATCATTAATCATCTGGGAAAAGGTTAGGTGATGATAAGTCAGGCGTAGTGTTAACGATCTATACATACTTTTTTTTAGTATGTATAGATCGTAAACACCATTTATCTATACATACTATTCTATCAAGTGAATAACACCGGGTAATCCTCTAGTTACAAACAAAACAATACATCTCAACCTATCAAGCTAGAGAATGTAAGAATGCAAAAATGCGCATAACTAAAAGAAAACAAAAGATCTATAGGAGCAGACAGCAACATGCCGGGGGCAATCACCCCACCCGATGCCAACGTAGGCATTAAAATAAAACGGCGGGAAAAATAGCTGTCGGTTGTGCAATAAATGTATGTAGTAGTAATAGTATGAATATAATGTATATAGTAGTAATAGCATGAATATAATGTGTATAGTAGATAGTAATAGCATGAATATAATGTGTATAGTAATAGCATGAATAAAGTGTGTATAGTGGTAGTATGAATACAATGTATGTAATACTAGTATGAATACAGCGTCGGCGTTGCTATCTCAGCAGAGTTTACGCTTGTAAAAAACAGTGTGAATAGTTCACCCACACACGCATTTTTTTTTTTAACAAGAATAGAAGGAATGTATTTGCATTTATTACAAAATTATTTTTTTTAACAAGAATAGAAGGAATGTATTTGCATTTATTACAAAATTATTAAAATAAAAATCACATGCTATTTATCTATAATAGGGTAAGTATAAGTATACCTACTGTACGTACCTGACGTTGGTATATGCCATCTTGAACACATGTATACCCAGTATACCTAGCTGAATACATGGTACTTGGCTATCTACAATAGAAAGCTATAGAATGTGAGCTTTGTGTACTTCCACAGAGATAGCTGTTTCCTTCACGCTCGTGAAATTATTACCTAGAAACAGGAGGTTCATAAAGTGTACCACAAGAGGTACCTCGGAAATGTGGCCACTGGATTAGCATATGTGGCCTCATAAGAATGATCTGTTCTAGAATTAGATTTGAAAATGACTCAGTATCGCCCCAAGATCTAATCTCACTCAGCACTAACTCAATGTGTGAATGACTCCATCAGTATTTAAATGCTTATTTAGAGATGAAAGTAAAGTCAAAATTATTCATCAAATTGCTATTTCAATGAGACTGCATTGCCTTGTGCTTCGATTATGAAGCATCTTCAAAATCAGTTTGGATTCAGAGATTGTGCTGAACAGATTTCCGATTTTATATGTATTTACCACTTTGTAGTGATTGAAAATCAACATACAAATACTAGTTATTTAAATTTCATTTTATTTTTTTATCCATACACACGCAATAATACTATTGCATTTACGTGTATGATAGGGTATTTCTACAATATTATTATAAAATATTCATAATTAAATATTACATAATACATTTGGTAAATATAATTATTACATAGGTAATACAATTGGTAAATATAAATATTACATAATACATTTGATAAATAGATAAAACTACTGCGACATTCAAAAGCTTGAATGGGATGTCTCAGAGAAGCAGCATTTCTCATCTCACTCCCGCAGCACGGTAGCTTTGAGAACGGCTGGCCGCCAATACAATTTGCATAGAGGGGTAACAGTAATAGCAGGACCTCAGGTGTGCCAGCGCATACGAGGACCATAAAAATCTCAAGCACTACCCCTCCCTCTTACCCTCCGAGCCAATCTAACTACCTTTGTATGAGCCCCCCCCCCTCACCCTCTCCTCCCTATTTATGAGCCCCCTCTCACCTCATTCCCCTTGTATGAGCCCCCTCACCCTCTCCTCCCTTTGTATGAGCCCCCCTCACCCTCTCCTCCCTATTTATGAGCCCCCTCTCACCTCATTCCCCTTGTATGAGCCCCCCTCACCCTTTCCTCCCTATTTATGAGCCCCCTCTCACCTCATTCCCCTTGTATGAGCCCCCCTCACCCTCTCCTCCCTATTTATGAGCCCCATCTCATCCCATTGTATGAGCCCCCCCAAACTCCACCTCCCCGGAGAACCTATAAGTTTCGCCCATCGCCATATGAGCCCCCCCCCACCCCCCCCTCCCCCCCCGTTTCGCCCACTTTTCAATGAGCCCTCCCACCCACACAACCTGCGTCCAACCAGTCTTAACCCCCTCAAATGAATCCACCACCCATTCTTCTTCCTGCTGCAGAGATAAATTATGTATGTCTCTCAGCGGAGTACTACGTATAGTATATTCCACCCCTTCCTTAAATTCTTGTATACAATCGGATGGATTTTGAACAACTTTCTGGTCCGAATTGTTTAGTTTAGTATAGTAGTTATTTATTTAGACTGTCGGCTCCAGACAAGGAGTCCCATTACGCTTTATTTAGACTGTCAGCGCAAGACAGGTAGTCCCATTATGAACAGTTTTTAGGTGTTCAAGTGATCGGATATAGGCTAGAAGTGATATACTGTCAAGCCTGAATATAAAAGAACGATATAGGATAAAAAAAAAACAACAAAAACAATACTTTCTAGACTTTATAAGTAATATAGAAAGTAATGAAATGTAATTAGAATTAATATTATTTTTTGTAATTTCTTAGTCCTAAAATATTTTAACCTGAGGATCAGAGACTCTGTTGTAGCACATGTTCCCTATTTCAAATCTGGTTAATGGTTCCCAACGGGGTAGTATGCCTGATGGCTGAGCCCTCATAATGGGCAATTCATAATTTGTTTTAAATAGAATTTAAGATCATAAATATAAATTATCTCCATGTCATGTAAGTAGATATTTCAAAATATTATTACTAAATGATAAAGTTGCTTCAAATGGCAACAAGACTGATGAGAGGCACACGAAAAAAGATTCTAGACATGACAGAGGATCATAAAATAGGTATTTGAAGAAAAAAATGTATATAATTTTTTTTAAGTAGGCACTAATATAATACTTTGCTAATTATAGGATAAGGAAAGTAAAAAATCTAGATGAGTTAAGAACAAAATCTTAAGATTGAAATACTGTCGCGAGTGTTGGACCTCAGTCGGGATGGATTTTAATCAAAAACATGTAAAAAGAACCACCTGAACTCATATTTCACAAGTTGGGCAGAAGGCAGGGAAAGCGGTCCTCATTTCCTATCAAACCATGAAATTGTGGTTTTCTATTTTGACCATGGTTCACGATCCGAAAGAGGATAAAAAACGCAATAAGGGGTGAAATAACACAGAGATAAATCAAAGATGGGTAGGAGAGAGAGAGGACACCCCATCTTCACTTCCGATTGAAAAGATTTCAATAGACGACAGGAGAAAAAGGAAAGATAAAAAAATACACTGCTACTTAGGGGCACATTACTTACTCGTGAATAGTACTCGGTGGTTAAGCACTCGCTTGCCATGCGGACTGTCCCGAGTTCGAACCCCCGCGCCGACAAAAATTTGTATTCAAAATTTGGTTACAGGTTTGTAAGGGATACCTTCCATTATTGATATACATATTCTTAGCTTTTTACTATACCTCCAAATATTCTCAACCGATTTTCCTCTAATAGTATAATACAGAATTTTCTTCAAGTATCATTGGTAGAATATCATTTTTCCTACATTTTTAATTTAATTTATAATACAGAAATTTCTGCAGCGGCAAGTTTAAGTTGAGGTATTTTTGCACTTTTTTGATATAAAATGTTCAACATCAGATTCATCATCAGTTGCATATTTTTTAAAACATTTTATATGACAAACATGACGCATTCATTTACAAAAACGTTTACAATGCTCTCGATATTTTCATTTCATTTAATTTTAACTAAAAACGGACATAGCCCATGTTTCTCAACTATTCGGAATTCTCGGAAGTAAAAACCGAAAGAATAACACGGTAAGAGAAAGCCATAAAGAAAGCGAAGAATAATACTGTCAATGGGGTCGGGGCGGGGCGGGGGGGGATTCAGATAAAGAATACCTACAAATTGAAGAAATACCTCGATGAGAGGAAAATAAGAAAAGCCTCAGAATGCCCAATGGCCAGGAAATTAATTTCTAACAAAAGACGAGAATCGAGAGAGGTGGGGGGAAAATAGATACAGGATACAGTAGAGGGTGGAGGGGGTGATGGATAGAGGGGAATGGAGAAGAGGTAGGAGGAGGGGAGAGAGAGAGAGAGAGAGAGAGGGAGAAAAACTTATAAAGGGAAATGAGGAAAGGAGAGGGAGAGAAATTTTTTGGAAGGAAAAGAGGGAGAGAGAGAAAAACAGAGAGACTGTGATATTGATAAAGGAAAGTGGAGAGGAGAGAGAAAGAGAGAGAGAGAAGGAGAGAGAGAAAGAGAAAGAGTGAGACTTAAAAAGGGAAATGGAGAGAGAAGAGAGAGAGGGAGAGAAAGAATGGAGAGTACCGATGTACAGTTTATTGCAATGCATTCAATGCAGAAAGAGATAGGTCTAGGTGGAGGGTGAAATACATCGCAAGGGTGAAGAGTGGAGGAAGAAATATAGATTGATAATAAAGGGGTCGTTCACACCACCATCAACAAGAGAAAGTAAATGAAAGAATGTTCAGAACGGCGGCAGTGGGGGGTTTTTTTTTTGATCCCACTAAACCAAGTTTGTCTAATATTGCACATCTACACATTGACTCAAGTCTAAATTCCAAGGTTGAGATCCCATACTGAGTGTATGATTTTGTCTCGCAATGATCACCCCTCTAAGTTCTAACCTTGCTGGACGTTCCTGAACTTCATTAACGGGATGAGAAGTGGTATTAATGCCATGTTTCGTCCTCGCGATGATGGCTTATCATTATTTTGCTTTGCAAGCGGCTTATATCGAACCATTATTATCTCTTGTGTGCTTTCTTTCGATTTTTAACTATTAATAACTAACAGTTATTAATAGTTAAACTTTTTATCTCTCTACTACCTTTTTATCTCTCTCTATTTCTACCTACGTCTCTTTCTTTTTCACTCCATATTTCTCTAATTTCCTTTCCAGAATTGAAATGCATTTCCTGTGCATCACATAAGGAAATCAATGTACGCATTTGAATTATTAATATTATCTCTATGAACAAATCTAGAAAATTTTCAAGGGAAAAATTCCGCGAGAAATCTCCCTCCGTCTGTTCTTTCCTTCTTCCCCTCTGCTTTTTCCTCTCTATCTACTTAACTTAATAAAAAATAAAATAGCAAGAACCCATCTTTTAATAGAAAGAGTTAGGTGGCGAAAAAACTGTGAATAAGAAGCGGGAATATAAAACCTCAGATTTATATCATTTACTTTTTGATATAAAGGGAGAAGTGTTCTCGAGAATATAAATAGAAACAGGGTGGTTCAGCCACAGAACTCAGGTGCTAGTTAAAGGTGAACCGTAAAATGAGCTCGCAGTAAAAGAACTGAATGAATTTTCAGGTTCAGGTTTTTTAGTGACCAGGAAAGTGATTCGCCAGTGGTACATTATAATTAGGTATTTCATCGACATGATTCTGATTAGATCATTCCTCTTAATTAAAGAGTGAGTGGTAGCGCTCCGCCCCGCCAAGTCAAAAATAAGAAGATTATTTAATGTATAATGAATATGATGATGGTTTTTTGATGGTCCTCTTTTCCTAGAAAAAAAAAAAAACAGAAATATGAGAACCTAGCCCTCTATCTGGCATAATTCGAAATCTGCTGATTAAAAAAAAAATATATGTGAAAATGTACTCCTAATGACATTTGAAAATGATATCTGCCACCTTCTCAAAATTTCACTAATGACTGACTGACTGAAAAAAACAAAACAAGGCCTAGAGAAAGAACGGCGCGCATACGCATAACAAATAAAAATCAGTGATATGCGAAGAGTTAAAAGAAGCTACCAATGAAGTGGTATAACACTAAAACCACTGGAAATTTACGAAAACAATTCTGAAATCTGTGGTTTCAATAGTATGCCAAAACCAGACAAAGGGTTAAATTAATTACTTTACGTGTAATTCTATTATTCTAATTCCCAGAACTCTCCACTCCTACCCAGTATAATAATTCTCCCCCCTCCACTACCCACCTTTCTCCCCCTTCCTGGCTAATACATATTTTATTTATTTACACCACATAAACTTCAAGCTTCATATATTTTTTATCACCGCACCGACGAAAGAAAGGAAATGGAAACTTGATAAAGAGAGCGATGAGAAATTGTTTCTTTCCTCTTTTCTAACAATTCTTTTTCTTATTCTTCCCTTTCTTCTTCTTTTCATAACCTTCATCTTCTTCTTTTCTTAACCTCTTTCTACTTCTTCTTCTCTATCCCAAATCTTCAGGATAAGGAGGTTGACAACGGAAACTTCAAGCACACATGTTGAATTCTCTGCTCAACTATACCGGTGCATCGTCATGTAGATATTGAAGACACAAGTGATGGGAATTTGAAGACTATGATGATATTGAGAGTATTGAGACAGGTGAGAAGCAGAATCTGGGGGTCGGTGGTTCGTGTCCCAAGATATAGTCGAACCTGGATATAAGAGAACTTATTTTTTTCTCTCTTATATCCAGGTTTTTTTTTTGTTATGGAAATTGTTCTCAGGTTTGACTGTATATTTAGGAGTATTTTTTAAAATGGCTTCGAAATAGTGGATTACGAGTATCTCGGATTCATTATAATGTTTTCAAACTTGTGAAGCCCTTTGAGGGAGAGAGAGAGGGCAAGAAGAAGAAAACAGACATGGAATAAAACTGATTAAAAAAACAGGTTAAAAAAAAGAGGGAAAAACCTCAACCCCAATTATAATGACACAAAGTGAAAGCGAGGACTCAATTAAAGATCAAGACTGAATAAGAAAGCCATTATACTAACATTGAAAATTATCGAGCCGAGTTTTCAAAAGGAAATTAATTGCATCTTCTCCTGTGTGATGTCAGGTCTAGTTTCATGGCTCGTGGATTTCAGGCTTTTTTTAAATTAACGCTGCACTAATGCAGGATTTACACAAATTAGGTACGAGCTGACTGGGAAATATGCACTAAGTCTTCTGCTTTAAAGAGGGAGGGGAGGAGTAAAAGGGAGGGGGAGGGGGAGAGAGAGAGAGAGAAAAGAAAAAGAGGAGGAGATGAAGAGAAGAAAATTGAAGAGATAGGATGGAATGGTGGAGAAAAATGGAGGATAGAGACAGAGAGTAAGGAAGAGAGGAATGAAGAGAGAGGAGAGAGAATGACAGAAGACACTAATATCTTCTTTCTCTGTGTCTCTCTCTGTAGAGAAAAGGGGAGTGTAGAAAGAGACAATGAGAGATAAGAGGAGAAAGAGAGCATAAGAATTTACAAAGAGACCTCTGCTAATGCATGAGAAAACCGTTCCGGCAAAAGAGAGAATGATAAAAGACATTATTTTAAAGTAAAGAGAAGAGCAAGGCTCTCGTTTCATGCTGAAGAAAATGATATACATGAAATGGAAAGAAGAACTGGAAAGAAAAAATATGAGTTAAAACATCATAAAACTTGGAAATGAAGGAGAAAAGAGAGACCGGAGAGGTAGAGGAAGGGAGAGAGGTAGAGAGAGAAGAGGAGACAAAAGAGGGAGAGGGAGAGAGAGGGAGGGAGAAGGAGAGAGAGGAAGGGAGAGAGGTAGAGGAAGGGAGTGAGATAGAAGAAGAGAGTTAGGTAGAGGGAGAAGGAGAGAGAGAGGGAGGGAGATGGAGAAGGAGAGAGAGGGAGGGAGGGAGATGGAGAAGGAGAGAGAGGAGGGAGAGAGAGAGGGGGACATAGAAGAAAAGAGGCAAGCCTCATGGGAGCTCATTTTCAAGAAGTTCTGTTCCTAGTGGTTCCCAAGCTGTGAGGGGACTAACACTGAGAGATGGAGATGGGCGTGTTCATTAAGGAGAGAGAGAGAGATAAAGAAAGAGAGAGAGAGAAAAAGAAAAAGAGAGAGAAAGAGAAAAAGAGGGAGAAAGCGAAAGAGAGAGAGAGAGAGAAAAAAGAGATAAAGAAAGAGAGAGAGAGAGAGAGAGAGAGAGAGAAGAGAATGACGAAAGATATTCTATGGTAAATAAAAGAGTTTAAAACAATAATATTGGTGGACAAAAAGTCCAATTAAAAGCACGGACATCGGACATGTTACAAAATTACACAGACAGGAGGAACAATCTAAGAGGTGAAGGATACCCATAATATTATGGGTATCTACAAAGAAATTTTATACTTAAAGCTGATATCGAAATACCGTGGACGAACAAGATGTCCAATAAGTTGTACCTATTTATTTATTTTTATTGTTTTAACACTTTTTTTTTACAAAGTAATCAACAACAATATTTTTTTTAAAAAAAACTTAGAAATATAGGTGTACAAAAAAATAAAGAACCTATTGTATGTTCATAAGTCCAAGCTACCTTAATCAACGCAGACCGGACTGGATCAACAATTCATGACGAGCTTAGTTGTGTACGTTTCATAGCAAGGTTTCGACTGCTCAGAACATCTCAGACATACCAGCGAAGAAACACTGTGCCATCCTCACTGAAAGGAAATTCCCCTAATGTGTTCGCTTGGATTTTTTAATTCCGTTGTGCTCTCTCGCTCTCTCTCTCTTCTTAGAAAAAAATACTAATGTTTTTTCTCTCTTCTTTCTTTCGCTTAATGATTCCCAAATTTGTAATTCTCTTATAATTTGAGTAATTTCGTTTGAAGCTCTCTCGCTCTCTTATTTAGTTTCTTGTTCAGCCTTTTATCTTCTCTTCGTCTAATCTCTCTATCTATCTCTCTCTTCTCTCTTTTCACTCTCTCTCTCACACACACTCTCTCTCTCTATTCTTTCTCGCTCTCTCTCTCTCTCTTCAAGCCATCTTTGTTCTCAACTTTTGCAAAAAGTATTTTCTTTATAATCTCCATTTTTAATCACTCTCTCTCTCTCTCTCTATGCTCCCCGTTTAACTTCACTTATCCCTATCCCTATTCAGTCAGTATCTTCTTCAGTTAACATTACTTATGCTAATTCGTGGATCATGTTCAACTTTTCCTCTTGTCGATATTTTCATTCTTCTCTGGTGAGTTGGGTGATTCAGTTGGGCGACTTTTTTAAATTTATTTACTTATTTAATAACAGGATAACATATACAAAGGTATTTTTCCTGAGCTAAAGCTTCCAAGAAATTCTATATATATTCTTGATTATACAATTACGAACAAAATTATTAAAACCTAGAAAGATCTGCATTTTATTTTGTTCAGTCAGTTTTGTTTGTTTATTTTTTTAAATCGTGATACATGTAGATCTAGTTCTATTATTCCTTTCTCTTCTACTTTTCCCAAACCTACTTGGGGTTGGCATTGGTCAACCTCTTCCTTATGGTTGAGGTTGGTTTGTTCTGACACTCTTACTTCCACATTTAACGGCTGAAGGTAATTTCTAACGCCAACGCGGATTATAAATTAACGTGCATCTGGAGATATCATGATTACTAATAGTAAAATTAGAAATAATAGAAGTTTAACTAGGGACATGGGCGTAGCCAGGGGGGGGGGCAGGGGGGGGCAGCTGCCCCCCCCCCTAGAGAAACCTCAATAGTATGCAACATGGAAGGGGCAACTTAAATTTACATATGATATTTTTTGAAAAATATTTTTCGAGAAAAAAAAAAACATTGAAAAACCTTAAAATCAAAAATCAAAGGATTTTTAAAAGGGTAAAAATATCAAGTAGACCCTAAAAAAAAATATCAAAGCTCTCCCCCCGGCTATATAATTAGTGAAGCGCTCCAATGGAAAATCGGGGCGAGCAAATGGCCTTTTGGTGCCGATCAGGTTCAAACTGAGTTCCACCGACAGGTATGAATGGCCGCTATTTAGGGTTAGTGTTAGGGCCGCTCTAACTCTTCCTGTGTTGCAGATGAAGCAAACATGTATAGAATATGAAATGTGTAGAATGTGTAGGCGCACCTCTTAGTTTGTACCAAAATTTGGTGGCGCGCGCCGTTCACGAGTTATGCGCAGAACAGAGATTTTTTTTCGTGCCAGTTTTGCCCTGCCACTTTGGTCATGTAAATATCTTCTCCCATACAAGATGAACATTTTTTGTCAGGAAATCGACGCTTCATCTGGTGGCGCCAGCGGCGCAGAGGCGCTTGAATTTTTTGCGTTGTTTCGCCATAACTCTGGCTGTGTTAATGACGAAAGACTGAAATTTGTTGCGTTAACCATCGTACAGACAAGGGCTACAAGAATATGTCATAAAAACAGCTTACAGTTTAAACTGATATGTCAAAAGTTTGACATATGTCAAAAAATGGCTGCTTTTTTTCAATCGGTGATTATGAACCGATAAAGTGTCGCAAGCACATGATGTTACATATCGTTCGATTTGCCTTGACGACGCAAATCCAAAAAGGTACAACATTACCGCCTTAAGCCTTAAAATCGATTAATTTCAAGGCGACGATTAAAATGGTTTTTTCAAACGCCGTTTTAAGACAGAAGGAGACGTTTTTTTCGGCTTTTTGAAAAAAGGGGGCAAGGGTTTAGGCAGGAATGGTGATTCGCCATGTGATTTCCTACATTTTTGCCAAAAAAAAATTGAAAATTTTAATCGTTAACCATGTTTTTAATTCATTTGAATTTTTTTTAATTATTTGAAAAATTAAAAAAATTTAGTGATTTTTCCGGGCCGTTTTCCGGGGCTATTCTTAACGTTAACAGGGCATATTGCATATCGATCGAACCGCAAAATTGTCAGCTACAAGAATTTTCTAAAATAAAAGCTTCATATATAACCCAGTCCATGTGGGCGGGGCCGGTTCATTGATTAAAATTTTCGGAAAATTTTAATTTGCCCAAAGTGACTGTAAAATTTTATCAAAACTAGACCTATTATACAGGGTGTCCCACCAAACTTGGACACCTCAAATTACTCGGCCCCTGAAAGAGTTTTTGAAAAATAAAAAAATCTAGGGTACATGTGCTAATTATGCGGTTTCAATTATGAATTTTTTTTTATACAGGGTGGTTCAAAAGTTAGAAATTGAGGTAACAACTTTCGATTTTTAAATGGATCGACCTGAATTTTATTTGATAATTTTACTTCTAAATAATTCCTGAGTACTTTTTTAAACAAAAATATTACATACAGGGTGGTTTTTTTTCGACCAATTTTTTTTCTAAATCTTGAATAACTCAAGTTCGGTTAATTTTTTCGATAACAAGAATAGAATGTGTTTGTGTAATGAATACACGCACTTTCAATTGGCATCAAAAAATTTTATACAGGGTGGTTCACAAGTGAAATAATGACTTGATTTTTTTTGAAACCGAGTTTTTTTAATTTTTTATTTAGGATTAATAATTCTCGTCTAATTTTACACATTTTTCGTTAGTCATATCGAAAAACAAAACTCAAGTGTTTTACAGGGTGAGACATATTTTTTTTGTAACACCCTGTATATGGGCAGTCAAAGAGACGCAAAATTAAATATAAAGACTTAATATGCAAGAAAAACTTTGATTTCTAATTAAAATAAAAAGTTATGGTGTTTTAACTAATATTGTCGCATGGACCACCCTGTAGATATTTTCTTAAACTATCATGTAGGTACTCTAAGTTGTATAAAATTCAACGAACACTTCGAATCATGTGGGAAAACAAGTAAAAAACACGAATTTGAAGCCATTTTCAATTTGGTGTCCACACTGAATGATTTGAAAACTTGAAATAAAAAGTAGGTAGGTGTAGACACAAACTTGAGCATGGCTTTTTGAATTCATTTTTTTTCTTTCAGATTTGGACTCCTCGTTGAATTTTAGACAGTTTCGACTACCCACATGATGGTTTAAGAAAATATCTACAGGGTGGTCCATGCGACAATATTAGTTAAAACACCATAACTTTTTAGTTTAATTAAAAATCAAATTTTTTCTTGCATATTAAGTCTTTATATTTAATTTTGCGTCTCTTTGACTGCCCATATACAGGGTGTTACAAAAAAAAATATGTCTCACCCTGTAAAACACTTTAGTTTTGTTTTTCGATATGACTAACGAAAAATGTGTAAAATTAGACGAGAATTATTAATCCTAAATAAAAAATTAAAAAAACTTGGTTTTAAAAAAAATCAAGCCATTATTTCACTTGTGAACCACCCTGTATAAAAAATTTTGATGCCAATTGAAAGTGCGTGTATTCATTACAAAAACACATTTTATTCTTGTTATCGAAAAAATTAACCGAACTTGAGTTATTCAAGATTTAGAAAAAAAATTGGTCGAAAAAAAACCACCCTGTATGTAATATTTTTGTTTAAAAAAGTACTCAGGAATTATTTAGAAGTAAAATTATCAAATAAAATTCAGGTCGATCCATTTAAAAATCGAAAGTTGACACCTCAATTTCTGACTTCTGAACCACCCTGTATAAAAAAAATTTCATAACTGAAACCGCATAATTAGCACATGTACCCTAGATTTTTTTATTTTTCAAAAACTCTTTCAGGGGCCGAGTAATTTGAGGTGTCCAAGTTTGGTGGGACACCCTGTATATCATTCGATGCGCATTGACCTGGAGAATTCAAAAATGTAGGTCAAGGCAACTAATCTCGAGTTAAGGCCAAAAAACTTTTAAGGCAAATTTAGGTCAATTTTTTTGCGTCAGACCTGTTTTTGCCGGCTTATTTGGGGGCGTTAACTTTATAGTAACCAGATAAATTTTTTTGTAAAACCACACAAATGTCTTCTATTTTTTACCATTAAAATTTCAGATTTTTTTAAAGGGCAAATAGGTCAAAATAATGAAAGATTGAAAAAAATAAAAAATAGGTCATTTTTTTTTTAATTTTGACCTACTTTTTGACCTTTTGACCTAATGTGTTGCATATTAAAAGCTTTGTCTCTAAAAGTTGCAATTAGTAGTAACTTTTTTTTTCTTAAATTGGTAGGGTCAATATAGGTCAATAAAGATTTTTCGTTACGGCAATTTTCAACGTTTCGACCGTACAAAAAGGCTCCTCACTCAAAAAGATTCGCAATAAAATTGCGGTTCTAAATATGTATAATAAAGTATATGTCCTCCCGACGAATTGAGATTTATACTAAAAAAAAAACCTCAAAAGTAATGCGCTTTCGATTTTAATTGACATTTTCATGTCTTTGCTCTGGCACATAACCAAAATTATGTGACGAAATTATGTAACGAAATTATGTAACGAAATATTAAATTATAAAAAGAGAGAAGAGAAAAAGTATGTGTCATGCGCACAATAACGAAATATTAAATTATAAAAAGAGAGAAGAGAAAAAGTATGTGTCATGCGCACAATACGAAATTTGGTCAGTTAAGTTTTAGACCTTGAATAGTAAAGATGAAAATGTCCCAATGGTTGCAGACTCGTATGCAAGCGTTTTTCACTGAGTGATAGCCAGAGTCGATGGCACGTTGCATACATCAGTTCTCGTTCTGTAAAACCCCCCGCTATGTCTCGATATGACCTTAGCAGTTAAAAGGGACGAGTGATTTTTGTATTTTTTTTTTTTTTTTTTTAGAAATTAACTTTGCATCAAATAAGTTTCAATAACATTGTTACCTGTATTCCATTCAATAAATAAAAAGCCTGTTCTAAAATATTATTGAGAGAAACGAAAAGCTGTTTGTATTCGTTGTATGTGTAGGTACAAATTACAAATATAATATATATTCAGTTTCTTGTGGGACCTTTGGATTTCAACAACAACAAAACAAATCGCTTCCACTGCCTTTTTGCGCACCCAAAGGACCCCCCCCTCCCACTTTCGACACGGATATCTTAGTTGCCCCCCCCTAGAGCGGATGCTGGCTACGCCCATGACTAGGGAGGAACCCATATTTTATGTAAGAAACCTTTTTTTGTTGTTTTTCTTTTTTTTCTAAGTTTTTTTTTAACCACCAAATCGAAAGCAACTGTTTTGACTCATTTCAAAACATGAGGCCCACATGTCAATTTCAAACAAAGGTACAGACTATTGCATCAGTGCATCTACATACCGGTATTGCTTTCCACGTGCATATACTTGCACTGGACTGCACTGGTTATGATATCACCAGGTAATGCATAGACGAGACACATGGGATATGATGAGTGTGGGAGTTTTCATTTTTTGACACCATTGTCCTCCCCGCCCTTGCAAACACCACACTCATGTCCCTCAATTCACCTCCAAACACCTCATTTGTACCCCCATACCCTTCATTTGTACCACCATACCCCTAATACACAAATGACTCATCCCCTTCCCCATTTCCCTCATTTCCACCCCAAACTCTTCATTTGTACCCCCAAACCCCCAAATCCTTCATTTGTACCACCCCTAATACACAAATGACTCATCCCCTCACTACATCCCATGGCCGTTCTCTCTACCTCACCATTTTCGCCCCCTCTTCTTCCTGATACTCCCGCGGCTTAAATTTCACCTCGAGTTATTTTCGAAAATTAATGACACAAATATTTTTGCACAAACAGAGAGACACATGTGGAAACAGGTGTGTGTGTGTGTGTGTGTGTGTGTGAGAGAGAGAGAGAGAGGAGAGAGAGAGAGTGAGAGAGTGAGAGAGTGAGAGAACGAGAGAGAGAGTGAGAGAGAGAGAGAGAGAGAGAGAGAAAGAGAGAAAGAGAGAGAGAGAAAGAGGGAGAGAGAGAAAAAAAGAGAGACACAGAGGAATAGAGAGGGAGAGAGAGAGAAAAAGAGAAAGAGAGAGAGTGATAGTGTGAGAAAGAGAGAGAAAAAGAGAGAGAGAAAGAGAGAGCGAAAGAGAGAGAGAGACAAGAAGAAGAGAGAGAGAATAAATAAAATTGTGTCAAAAAAGCAAAATCGTCAGCCCACACCCGTGCATCTGTCAACTCATCTGGTCTCACGACATTCATCACATTTGAGCCGTCGAATTCCTGGCATGAACCTGGCATGATATCCATCGCACCTGACGCGAGCACTCATCAGTTGCATCTGGTCAGGAACCATCCTCGGGCCCCGTCAGTTTGGGATGCTACCACCCAGATATGTTCAACTCAAATTTGATTTAAACATAATTTCATTTGATTAAAAAACTACCTATACCAAAAAAAAATAGGCCAACGAATCACAAGAACTCAATTGATATTTCTGAGTTCCGTTTATTTTTGATGGATAACTTAAAAGTTAGGTCCTAATTATGAAACAGACTTCGATTAATCTAATCCAAAACAGGATTGACCAAATCATGTTTTTCTCCAAACACGCCCTTGAGGTTCGAAATTTAGGACGGAATTAATAGACAACATCAATAACTTAAGTCGTTGGTAAGTGTCGGTTTTCCCTATCTTACACAGTACGCAATCCGTGACTTAGCGGCACAGAGGTATTACAAAAACGTCTATTAATTCCGCCCTTAGGGTGGAAGTAATAGACTTTTTTTTTGTAATACCTCTGTGGCGCTAAGTCACGGATTGCGTACTGTGTAAGATAGGGAAAATCGAAGCTTAAAAATGACTTCAGTTATAGAATTTGTCAATTAATTTCGCCTTTAATCTTTTTGTCGACTGGGACTCGAAGAGAGACCTTGCACATTGACTTTCTCAACGGGCGAGCGAGCTTTCCTTCAATGCCAAAGTTACCTTGACTGTCGTAATACACTGTTTCTCCATACCACGAGGAAATAACATACAATAATAATAAAAACAGTAATAGCATACCGCCTTCATAAATACTTTTCTGCATATATTTCTATCCCTCTAATTTTAATATTATTCTTTTCTGGCACATTTTCCTTTCCTCCACTTCCTCGCGTTCCCATAAGCTCCTTCTATGGCTTAAACTGTTTCCTTTTAATGTTTCACACAAAATATATACATGGAATATCTTACATGTATGAATAGTTGAATACAGCATAAAACGTTTACTATATTGTAATTTGAAACGCCCATTATTCATACACACAGAAAGTATAAATGCATAAAAAACGGACTTTTCTTCAAAGTACTTACTTGATCGTATGCTGAAATCTTAGATTTCTGAGGCCGATATCTAAGACGGCTTAGTTATAAAGTACATGGAGGATAACATTATAATCTTTTCCCTACTGAAAACATTTTCTTTTGCCCTCACCGTAAAGGCCTTCTTTTAAATTATGCAGTTAACTCAGTTAACAGTTTAGTTAACTCAGTTAACAGTTTCAAAATCAACTGCAATACTTCAGGACATTCGTCCGTAACTCACCGTGTGTTAAGCTAAAAAGTTAATATACTTGTGTTAATCACTTTCGTGATATAATAAATACACAAACTAGCTTCACTAATCCTTCGCTGAAACCCGAACTTGAACCGCCGACCTCCAAGTCACAAGTCCGCCACCTTATCGATCAAGCTACTGAGGTGGGTGTGAAAACCAGAGTACCTAATAAAGGTAGCAAAACTTCGTGTCCTAAGTTCAAGTAAAATAGACAGCGGATATGGTACGTTCCCTAAATAAGTTAAGCAACGTCCTGTGTGGTGAGTGCACGGATTGGTGACCGTTCTGCTTTCAAACCAATTCATGGTGGTCATCATGGCAATAAATGAATCCACGATTATTTCCGGCTGATTCCCGCCTCCTTGTTAAGACAGTGGTAGAAGTGCTGAGTCATTCTTCCACTGTCTCGCTACCATCGTTCACGATGACGCCACCCTATGATGATGGTGATTCCCGCCCCACTCAGGTTGGGAAAGGTTAGTTTCAGTACCTGGGGATTGTTTGCCAAACGAACAAAAATGGTACGAACCACCACATGCAGGGTTACAAGACCTTCACGATTCCGACCAAGGCGGCCAGGTCAGAGAGAGAGGCCACAACAATTTGCTTGCGGACAAAGCTTAGCCTCTCCTCGGCCCCTGACTCACCTCCATAAAGAACGTCCAATATTTATTTACCTTCGCAATAAAACAAAATTATAGTTCCTCCCTCTCCCGCCTCCTTCTTCCTCTTCTCTTCCCTCCCTCTTCTCTCAGTCCTTCCCTTTAACGATTCTTTCCTTTTCGAAGTAGAAAAAAAAAGTCATAAAATTATATAGAAAAGAATTCAAAAGTCGTTTTCCGCAAAGTGGACGAAGACAGACGAAGAGAGAAGGACACACACGGGCAGGAAGGGAGAAGGAGAGGAAGAGAGACAGAAAGCGAGGGAGAAGCGAAGAAGGGAGAGATAGAGAGAGCTACTTAATGGACACTATTGAAATTGTGTGTGTGTGTGGGGGGTCAGAGAAATTGAAAATAATAAAAAATATTATATCTTTAGAAGAAGAAGAAGAGGGGGCATCAGGGGAGGAAAACAGGAGTGGAATTTTTTAGGAGGGTAATGGGATTTTTTTATTGCCCATTCACCCCTTGCCATTTTTTTTTAGGGACATTCCATTCTGACCCATTTCTCTCTCTCTCTATGCGTCTGATAATAGTTCTCCGCAACTTTCATACAAATGCTTCAGTTGGTGTGGCCAAGGGGGAGAGATAGAGGAAAGAAGAGGGAGAGAAGGGGGGGGAAGAAAGGTATTAGGGAGGAAGGGAGGGGGAGGGAGGGAGGGAGAGAGAGAGGGAGAGAGATAGGGAGAAAAAGAGAGCGCAGAGTGCGAGTAGGGAACAAAAGAGGAAAATTGGAATAGTGTAAAATATAGAGAAGAAAAGACAAACAAAGAAAGAGCGATAGAGAGAATTAATGGGTTCAATAAGAGAAAGAAATAAATGAAGGAGAGCGAAAATTAAATAATTACAAAGATGAGACGATAGAGGAAAGAAGGAGGGAGGGAGGAAGAGAGAGAGAGAGAAAGAGAGAGAGACATAGATAGAAAATGAAGAGAGACAGTGAGTATAATCTGAAGGAATTCTGAAGCAAACAACAAGACTTTAAGAAAATGGCCTTCGTCCATAAAGAGCAAGAGAAAGGGATAGAGAAGAAGAGAGAGGGCTAAGGGATAGAGAGGAAGAGAAAGGGATAGAAAGGCAGGTTTCAAGGGTCATTAAGCTTGAAGTAATTAAAACCACTGTAATCTAATCTCGAAACTAATCTAATTTTCTCACGGTGATTGTATTTCCCTGTAATCCTATATCTCGCCACCACTCACAGCAAAATCGAAGTTTTTAAGCTTAATATTGAGATATTAAAAAAAATCAATGGAAGTCATAATTTCTGAAATTTGCCATTCTGACTACGTACGATTCGATCGGGAAGATTACTGAATTCCTTCATGACTCGATATGACTTAAAACTATAACTGTGTACTAAATTTAAAATAACTAATAATAAAATGCAATTTGTAAAAATATAAAGGTAAGAATGGCAAAAAAGCTGCTTACTAAACATTTCTAGGAATTCTGTCGCTTTAAGTCAGTAATTCTTATTTTTTATAAGCCCAACTGAGTGAACTAAGGCAATGAGCGTTTGAGCAGCCGACCTATATGACTTAAAACTGTAACTGTGTACTAAAATTAAAATAACTAATAATAAAATGCAATTTGTAAAAATATACAAGTAAAAATGGCAAAAAGCTGCTTACTAAACATTTCTAGGAATTCTGTCATTTTTCTGAACATTTCTAGGAATAATTACTAACTTAAAGTCACAGTGACTTAAGTCAGTAAGTATTATTTTTTATAAGCCCAACTGAGTGAACTAAGAGGCAATGAGGAGCGTTTGAACAGCCGCCCTGGGCCCCTTGCGTCTTCGGGGGCGGTGGTCCACCCACACTTGAGCGTATTTGAAGACCTGCTAATTAAGTTGAAAGCTTTTGATAATTTCCGAGGATGAGGAAAACAAGGAGGTGGTGTTTTTTTACTGAAGAGGAGAGAAAGCAGATAGACGAGGTAAGGGAGAATGATAGCAGAGAGAGGAGAGGAGGAGGAGGGAGAGGAGAAGAGAGAGAGGGAGAGGAAAGAGAGAGAGTCAGAGAGAGAGAAGAGAGGAGAGAAGGAGGAAGGAGAGAGAGGAGAGAGGAGGAGAGAGAGAGAGAGAGAGAGAGAGAGAGAGAGAGAAGGGAGAGGAAGAGAAAGAGTCAGAGAGGAGGAGGAGGGAGAGAGGAGTCAGAGAGAGAGAGAGAGAGAGAGAAAGGGAGAGGAAGAGAAAGAGTCAGAGAGGAGGAGGAGGAGGAGGGAAGGGGGAGAGAGAGAAGAGGAGAGGAGGAGGGAGAGAGAGAGTGAGAGAGAGAGAGAGAGAGAGAAAGGAGAGAAAGAGAGAGAGAGATGAAGAGCAACTTCAGAATGTTGGAAAGCATAAAATTTAAATGATAATTTCCAAGAATTACAATGTCACGAGCCAAAGTTCCTAGTAATAAGTCAGTATTTTTTACTAAAATAAGTACTCTCGAAATGTAATATGCACTTTTTACTTTCTTTGTCCTATAGAAAGGAAAGTAATAGAATCACCCATTTTTTTTATTAATATAATTTGTATTATCTATGTAGAAATTATAAACAAGATTACTACAGAGATAACGGAAGACTGGCCCGCAAATCCAACTTTCCTTCAATCACAGCACACTATATCTTAGGTTTAATATCATTTTCATAATCTGGCCATAAAAAATATATACACATACCTTTACGTTCTTTCCAAAAAATTAATTATAAGAATTCTTGCCGTGCAATGGGTATTGGAACTTGATTTTATGTACATTTAACCACTTGTTGAAATAAATTTAAGGGTGCTTATCTGGAGATGCTTGGAGCTACCTGGGGTCTGCCATCAAACTTATTTTTTATAATATTTTTTTTTTTCATCAACCTTTACTCTTTACAAAACAAGCTTTTTGAAATTAGTTTTCAGAACTTTGCTTGAAATATAATTACTACCTATAGATAGAATTTGAATTATGTTTAAATCATTTTAGTCAAATTAATCAGTAGTTAAAATTCTTTAGAAAGTATAGTAATGGTGGACTCAATAATGGCCAATTAGTACTGAAGAATCCATTTACCTATTTCGGATGAAATAAATGGATGAATTATACTTTTAACTTTAAAATAAAGAAAGTTTTAAAAATGAAGGATGAAAAAAAATATGCATTGGTAGGGATTCGAATCTGCGAATCCCCATACAACTTGTATCACCAGACTAGCACTTTGACCACTTCGACCACCAATGCATGATAACTAATTATGACGACGCCTTTATTAATGTCCATCGTCCGGCACTGGTTCTCACTTGAAAGCTATACGTGGAGTACACCACTGACGCAGGGTGTGTATAGGTAAACAAACACTCCACTCCATTAGTAGAGGGGGAGTGCCCATCCCCTCACCACGGTACTACATAATTATATAATATTGGCCCTCTTTTAGGCAGTCCGAACACTCGAAACCCATACAAAATGCCAAAAGTTAAAAGCAAATACATTTTCATACACTGAATGAAAGAGAATTTATGATTTGGAAAAAAAAAAAAAAAAAAAAAAAAAAAATGCAACAGGGTTTTTGAAAGAGTTATAAAAGAGTTTTACCTGGTATAAAAGTGCAAACGATTTTACCTGAAAAAAGTTATTTCAAAACAAAACGAATTTCTCCAAAATTTGCAGCTCGCTTCTGTCCATACAAATAAGGATACATAAAATTATATATTCGACAAATGTGTCGTCGGACCGAACAAATTTTAATGATCACATACTTGTACATTTTCGTCCTAACTTTTATTTCTATGTATATGTAAAAAAAAGGCATATGATATTTTAAATTACACTGAAAGGGAACTCAGGGTAGATATTGTAGATTAAACTCGACAAAACTGTTGCCGAACTCAACAAATTCTACTGATCACACACTCGTCCACTGATCATATCTTTTACATATTTTTTTTAAAAATAAATACGTTATAATATAAATATTTTTTGAATAAATATGTAAATACATATTTAAAAAAAAAAAAATATGTAAAAGAGACAAATAAAGGATCTTTTAAATTACATTAAAAGATCTACCTGTATTTCCCAGAACCTGTCAGTATGACCGAGGGAAAGAGTCAGTGAACAGGTAGAACAGTGTTGTATGACAAGTTTGTTGAACTTCCCGAGCGAGAGAGTGGGAATTTTGCAACCGGTCATTAAAGATAAAAAGTTTTTCTTATTTTAGACATGCAAGTTTTACAACCAAGGGTGGAATGCACAGTAAAAGAATTTAAGAAAAAGTTTAGGGAGCTCATATAGATTAACATTAAGCAGTAATAATAATTAAACAGAATAATTCCTATGGCCGTCCAAAGAGGCAATGCGGCGGCCATACTTGGCATATTTCCTGTCAACCAAGGGCTCGATGCGGCCTTTGTTCTATGATTTATCAACAATAAATAGTTAGATCTATTGTGAAAAAAAAAAAATAAGATCCTTCATTGTGTAGACCCTGTTTCACACAGGAAAGCAATGTCGCCTGCACTGCTACTTATGGCTCAATTATGAATCAGGATTAGTTAATCTTAATTGTCACTATCCCTTAACACTATCCCTTTAACAACAACTGTAGAGGGCATATCTAACCCAACTTTGTAGCTGTATGTTACCACTTTGGCGTAAAGGAGCTGTAGCCAGCCTTAGTGGCGGAAAATCTTGCTTTTAAATACCTATCAGTCAGCGGATAAAATCTAAGGGTCTGCTTCGATTTACTTCTCCTGTTTCATAATGCGGCCCTTAGTTGCGGAAAAATATACGAGCGTCTTAATTGAGTTACACTTGGCGACAGGTGTCAATGTGGTGGTGTATGCGTTTTCAAGTGTTTAATTATTTAATACAAAATGAGCTCCCGGATCTATGTCGCAGAGACCATTCGCCCTGTGCGACAAGTCTCTCAAGTGACTAAAATCATTACCAGTTTTAGCGTTTTAATTCCAAGACAAATACTTTTTATTCAGTGGCAGAACTTTAATCATATAACCTAAATTTACACAGGTTTTTTTCCAGATCCGCATATTATACTCTGTTATGGACTCAAGAAGTTCATGTTCGGTGATTTCCACCCAACAAGGTATTTTCGGAAATTCGATAGAAATAATTAATTTTTAATTAATAATTAATCCGTAATATCTGTTCGTATAACATAATCCATGGAATTTTTTTTCTCTCAGGAAAATTGAACAACGGAAATAGAAATAATTAAAAAAATCGGGGAAATTAAATGCTGTCCATTCCACCCAAAGGACAAAAGTTATGTTATGATAAATAAAACCAATAAGAAAGAGATCACTTACCATCTGCGAGGACCATACTGTGCAGGGCCATGCCTGCCAGGAGCAGGAACATGGGCCACGCGTGGGTCATGCTGGGGACCTAGGGAGCAAACGGGCATTCAGAGCGGGGAGCGGAAGGGTCGATAGACAGGGTGGATCAAGGATGGGAAGGATATGATGAAGGGGGAGGGAGGAGGGAAGAGAAAATTAAATTAATAAAAATCGCTCAAAGATTTCAAGGGGCGAGATACCAATACCTTCCTGGAACTAACTGGGTAGTTTCAACCTGTAGCACTTAGAGTTCGCTTATTTGAAAATTAAATTTCAAAAAAATCACACTTTTTCTAGTTAAACATTTTTCTTCTTCTAGAAGCAGAAGCTTTCTTAGGTCCTCATGCATTCAACACATCACTTCCTCGTTCTCTTCTTAGAGCTTCTGGACACACACATGTTCTTCAAGATCTTTACAAAATAGTTGGAACTTCTAGGCCGGGGACACTTGTGAGAACTTTCAATATGTTTGAACTTTCGAATGGAATTATTTCATTAAATAATTGACTTTTAAGATCTTGTTTGATAGATCAAACAGCACGGAAAGGGTCTTGCTAAAGAATCTCATGCAACTCAGTGAGAAGGAAGAATTGGAACTTGTATAAATAATTCTACATTATCTATTTACACTATTATAAAACTTTAGTTCGAAACTCATTGCGATATACATTGCGATAACTTTAAAGCAAATTTCTCGAAACAAGTATTTTCTTTTTTGCAAATATTTCTCTTTTTGAAAGCTTTCCTTATTAATGTATTTACTTTTTATCGTTTCAGTATTTATTCATGAACATTATTATTCTCTGCAAATGTATAAAATTTAAATTTATTTATTGAAAAGGAAAAAAAATCTACTTCACCCATGCTGGAACATTATTATATGGGAATTATTGAATGGTTTTATTAACAAGATTCTGTTTTGACTTTATGATTTTATTAAGAGAACGTGATAACACGAAATTTCAATATATTCAACAGTTGGAAGCCCTAAATGACATTCCTTGAATTTTACCTACGTTGCAATTCACAAATAACATTCATATTCATTAGTCGTGTTAACATTATTTTAATAATTAAATTGGATTTTTCTTTAGCTTTAAAAAGTAATTTAGCTCATTTATACTTCAATTGTGTATTTAAAATTTACTTTATGCTTCGGATAATTATTATATTGAGAATTTATTATGAAATATCTTTACAGTTATAGGTACACTTCTGTGTAATGTTCAATTTCCTATGACAATTCACTATGATTTTCTTCAATCTTGGTTTAGTTCTTTACAGATTCATCCGTTCACCATCTAAGCCTAAAAGAAACAAAAAAAAAAAAAAAATTCAAGAACAACGGATTCGAAAAGTATTGAACAGAAAAGTTTGGAGAAGTTCTTGGTTTTACTTTTGAAAATTTAAAGATTTATTTTTATATGTTGATGTTCATCAATAAACGCATTTTGTGTTCCACAATGAAACTTCAAATGACAATTTTTTAATCATGTAAAAATAGATAAGTAAATGAAAAGTCAGTATATTATACAATAATAATAGTAATAATAATATCAGTATTTATACCGATTAAGACTAATGAGTCCCATTATTCCAGCAGTAAGCCCTAGACGTATTATTATATGGTCTCAATTCGGAGGATAACTTGTCATGTCCCAGCTGGGTTTTGAACCCGCGACTTCTGGATTACCTTGACCACTGATTTGTAGTAGTACTTTATTAAAACTTTCACACAAGACCTAATACTCGTTCTATTCGGCCAAAAGATAAATTATACACGATTGGTCTAAAATTTAAATTTCTAAATGTTAAACCCTGTCCGCTTTGGGTTGTTCAAATGTTCAACTACACTCTACAAATCATTGCATACCGATGAGGAAAAAGGAACTGCACTAAATATTTGCAACTAACAAAGAAAAGGAAACAACTTGGCAGAAAAGTTTGCACCTAATTCCAGTATTGCGAAACAAAACAGAACCACATCAAAACACGGAATAAACACTCTTATGTAAATGCTCTCCATTTACATAAGACTTAAGAGGGAGGTAAAAGATTGTTGTTTCCAAAGTTAAAAGTGAGAAAAAATAAATAAATTAAACAACAAGATTTTTGTGTTCGGTACCTATAGTTCAAGGTATAAACACACTTTATGCAAATCGTGTTGTCTTTTTTTCTAATACCAAGCGTAACATTTCCCAAAATAATAACTTTGAAAAGACAAAGTCTTCGAGAAAATGCAAAGAAAAGGCGTAACTTTAGACATTTTATGCAATGACAACAATAATTTAAACCCCAACAGAACAAAGACCTTGCAGATTTCTTTTAGAAGAGTGGGAAGATACCGGATTCGTTGGCGAAACTTCTCTCTTCAGCAGAACTACTGTTTGCTGAGAAGAGCCCATGTCTTGGAAACAGATGTCGAGTCCTGGGCAGGAGATTCAAGGATGAAAGAGACCAAAGAAAAAGAGGGAGGGAGAAATGCGAGGAGAGAGGAAATAATAATGGAAACTCCAGACATTTGTAATAATCACAATCTTGATTTCACCACATTCAATCAACATTCCTCAGCTAATTTTTTTCCCGGTATATGGGACTCAAACCACTGACCTCTAGTTCGCCGACTACGGATTACGAGTTTTCCGCCTTATCGATCAACTTACTGAGGTGGAGAAGTGAAAAGTGTAGAAGGAAAGAAGTGAAGGAGAATAAGAGGAGACCAGATGGAAGGGAGTCTGCTAGTTCATAACGTCCCCCCTAGTGGAGTTATTAAAAAAGTATGAAAAATGACCCCGTCACTACTATCGCCACTGCGGGGTATGCACACTGCTTACTCCGCTCACCTGAAGTCAGCTCGACAAGGGGAAAAAGGAGAAATGGAAATTAAGGTAATAATGCCTAGTTAAATTTAAATAGAAGAAAATAAAAGAAATTGTTTGAAGAAATCCGAATGGGTATCCTAAACTAAGACAGCAAATGGTTAGTAAGATTGCAAAGTCCTCTAATCAAACTTACTCCTGTATGGATTAGGAGTACATTATAGGAAGAGGACTACTCTGGACTAACTGAGCCAGCAAAAGCAACTTTAAATAACTGAAATGAGTTATACCTAGATGTTGTATTATACAGACTTCGCCTTACAGAATAGCTCTTACCTCTCCGTTAGAGCTAACGTCATTTCGAATTTCAATACAAAATTTTCGATCAAAGATAAAGATGAGCTGGTTATCTGTGTTATTATGTCACAATTTTTAGTGGGTAGCATTGACATTACGAGAACTAACGCTAATGCGTCATATTTCCTACTAACCATCATATTCCAATTTCAATCTCGTAATGCCGCTACTGGTCGTTGGGCACAAGTACTACCATAGCCTCACGAGGCTATGGTAGGCCCCGACAAAAAAACTTTGGATCATTCAACATCACACTAACAGCCGTATTTATGAACAGAAAATGCCGTTTGAGCATGGTCTGAAGCATGATTTCCTTTAATATTATTGGCCAATACCTTGCTTGAGACAGTGCTCAGACAAAATTCGCTGTTCATAAATAAGGGTGTACAACATAGGTAATAAAGAAAATTAGAGTTTAGTTCGAGTTTATAAACACCATCTAATATGGTTTTCATCAGGAGGGCTGATTTCTATTCGAAGCCATAACCAATTTTCCAAACTGATTGATGTTCGCTCGTGCACATTGCAAAATTTGGATTCTTAAAGAGATGAAAAATATTGAGAAGAACACCTCCCAGAAGAAAAAAAAAACAAAGGAAAAAAGAAATCCCAGTGAAATTCAATCTCATCGAAGGGAAAAAATAACAATAAATCCAATTCATTAAAATTAATTAATTATATTATAATTAACACAGGACAGGCACCAGCTTAGCGCCGTTGTGAACGAGAAAAAAATGATAATAAAAAATAATCTTAATTGAAAATTGAAACATCTTTTTAGTGCTCGTTGCAAGTCCTCGTTTTTTTCCTATCTCTTTTTTTTTTTTAAAAAAAAAGAAAGAAGACAATTTTTTTTTTCTTTTCATGCACAATTACGTACATTTCTTTGGGTTTCTCATTAATCTTGGCTTAATGGTGAGTCATGAGCAAGGTTAGCAAGCAAATGAACCGGGTTCAATTCTCGTACGATTCAATATTTATATTTGACTACAAGGGTAGAAATGTGGATGAGAAAGTATTAAAAGTGAGAAGAAAAAAGGTATAGGGTGGAAAGGAGAAATTGATCAGATGGAGGAAGATTTACGGACAATGAGATTGACAGCATGGGGCGCGAAAGTCAAAAACCAGACAGAATGTAGGCGAATAGTTGGTCAAGGCCCACCCGGGGCTGTAGAGCGAATTGGTAAGGTAAGTCGAGTGAGACGGGTCATGTACAAAACCAAAGAGCCTGTATGAACAGTCACCAGGAAAGATATAAGCCAATCAAACTACGTAATTATCCCAATCAAACTACGTAATTATCCTGAAAAATCTTCAGCAAAAACAGCAATCAATCAATCATTTGTTTTATTTATTTTTTATACAGAGAACCCATTCTAAGACATTTTTATTTGGCTTCTAAGCAACAAATCCAAGATTAGTTAGTAATAATTAGTAACAAGAAAGTAATAATGTCACCTTAATTGGGTTTCAAATCCGAGACCTCTAGATTACCAGACTGACTTGACCACTGAACGGGACAAACGATAAGATAAGGTAAGAAAAGATTTTGAAACATATACAATTACAATAAGGAGACGTCTAAGATATGTCAATGAGCCTAAATACCAACTCGAGAAGAGATGCCCAAGGTATAATAATATCACCTTATTTATACTGCCCGATTAGGACGAATGAGTCCCAATATTCCAGCAGTAAGTCCAAGAAGTATTATTATGTGGTCAAAATCTCAAATGGGAGGGTAACTTGTCATGTCCCGGCTGGGTTTTGAACCCGCGACCTCTGGATTACCAGTCAGACGCCTTGACCACTGAGCTACCGGGACAGTCCACGGGACATGGTAGTAAGTAAGTAAGTCATAAAAAAAGTTAATTAATTTAAAATGTATTTTGCTTTTTTAATAAAATAATACAATTTTTATTTTAAAAGATGATGAATGCTAATATTTTAGGGATTTACTCTTTTCTAAGAAAAAATGAAAATTAAGATAATATTTTATACACCCTTTTAGTCCAAACCCAGCAGTAAAACTATCAGATCCGCTGATATAAGGGGGCTATAATTTCTATGCTTCTTCAATAAATAAAGCTCCGCAATACAGCAATTAAATTTAATTTAATAAAGTGAAAATAAGCAAATTAAACTAATTAATGCTCTATCGCTCATTCATCATAACAAACTTTTAATGAATGTTTTATTTGAATGTAGACAGACGTATGGAAATGAAATTATATCACAGGCTGAACGCTGTCGTTTTTTCAATATGAAAGAAGTCCAGAATCTAGAAGCCACCCTTGAGAGAAAGCAGTAGAGAAACATATGAAACAATAGTTATTTTGGACTTCGTAATCTCACAATATTGACCCATTGCCTGATCTCACAAAGCTACTGAATCGCTAAATCGGGATGAATACTGTCAAACTTGGGTGGAAGAGATTGCCATAGGCAATAACCCCGCCCTTTAGTTAGGACATTTATGTTTTCAAATATTTTCTATTCTTTTTCATTTTTATTGTATATATTGTTTTTTTGATTTTTCACTGTTAAAATTATTATTTATATGTACATAATGTCCTTTTGTATCTAATAAAGAATTATATAATAATAATAATAATAAAACTTGATCGATAAGGCGGCGGACTTGCAACCTGGAGGTCGGTGGTTCAAGTCCGGGTTTCAGCGTAAATTTAGTAAAAAGCGAGTTTAAAGATGATAACTTAACTTTTAAAAAACTTATAGGAACTCAGGGGACCGGAATTTTTTCTCTTCTATCCAGGTTCGACTTAGGATAGATTCCATGGGAAGTGAAGGGACAGATTTTTTTCATTATCTTCTTAAGGAAGTTGTCATGAGAGAGAGAAAAAAAACTTGAAATGAAATTAATTTTCATAATATTGTTGATTTTCATGACAGACAGAAGATGGGATAATTCGTTCCCAGACGGTTAGAATATTTTACAGCCTAAGGCCCGATTTATGAAAAAGGGTTAGATTAACTAACCCTGCACTATCAACCAATCGCAGCGCATTTATATCAGCCTTGAAGTGATAGTGGCTTGAATTAACAAATCCTAGATATTTAATTCTGTTTCACATTTCAGACCTTTATGATTTCTACATACTTGAAACAAATTGTAGGGCAAAAATTAGTAGTACGGTTCATAATTATATTCAATGACCTTTCGCTTAGTACATATTTTAAAGGGTAGATTATCCCAAATCGGTTAAAGAAAAACGAGACGCTGCACTAGATGTACAATTTGCATAAATATTAAGATATACTTTCATGGTGACTTTTTTTTTTTTTTTTTTTTTTTTTTTTGCATTGGCATTGGCATTGGGGCAAAAATAACCCCATACAGCCACTTTATTTATTTTTAATTACAAATTAAATATTAAATTACAGAATAGAGATTACATTTACAGATTTATTTTAGGTGGATATTTTGTTTTTTGCAAGATATTTGTAAACAGAATTATAGCAGGATGGATTTCGGATAATACTGACGTAATTAAAGGGCTGGTCCAAGATATAACTTAGTCTTTGAAATAGTTCATTCCTGGAGTCCTGGTATTTTATGCAGCACATTAATATATGTTCGAAGTCTTCTTTTACAAGGCATTGTTCACATAGGTTATTTGGAGACAATTGTATTTTATTAAGATAAGTTTTACAGATGGCATGATTAGACCTCAATCTGTTGAAGGCAACGATGTATTTCCGGTTTGCTATACCTTTATAAAACCATGTTTTACTGTCGCTTACACAGAAGATGTTTTTATAGAATAATCCTTTGTTCTTATCTTTATTACATATTTTTGCTCTCCATTTTTCTTCATGATATTTATCTGTGACAGGCTTCAGGTCAGAATGCGGCATAGGGAAAGAAAGAGGGGGCTCTAGATTTCTGGCTGCCTGTTTGGCCAGAAGGTCCACAGCCTCGTTACCCGAGATGCCCACGTGACCACGGACCCAGACGAATATGACCTTGATGTTATTTTTTGACAAGTGGGATATCTCCTGAAGGATTTCCAAGATAATGTGATCAACGTTTTTATTTGATTTACTTGTGTTATATAATTTTTCCAAACAGCTTTTACTATCCGAAACAATAATGATTTCTTGTCTCCCTATTGTCTGTATGTATTTAAGTGCTTGTAGAATAGCAAAAGCTTCGGCCGAGAATATGCTGGCGAATTTATGAAGTTTATATTGACCTTGATTTTTATTTTGGTGGTCTAAAAACGCTGATCCTACCGAGTTGCTGGTCTTAGAGCCATCCGTAAAGATTAGGTACGGGTCGGGCCATCTTTGTTTTATTTCTCCAAGAAACCAGCTTTCCTTTTGATGATCAGGGGCGGATTCATAACCTTCGGGGTTATATTTTTGTATTTGAGTTTGTGTCACCTCATAATTAAATAAATAGATGGGAGGTTTTTCGCTAGAGAATATTTTCGAGTTATATTTGTTCAGATGGCAATAGCTTTCTACCAGAGGTGGGCTTTTTCTATCCTTCAATTTTTTTGATGTAAGGTGAGTTATTGTTAAGTCATTTAGTTTCCTAAGTGTTTTATTCTGTATGGACATTGATTTAATCACAAAGCGGTCTATGAGTTGTAGAGCTCTATCTGTTACAGATTTCTCCCTCGCTTCTTGTAGCATTACATCAATAGGCGTGCTATTCAGATAGCCCATCGCTATTCTAATAGCTTTTGATTGAACAATATGGACCTTATTAAGATTGGTTATAGCTGAGTTCACGTAGAAAATTGATCCAAAGTCCAATGTGGATCTGATAGTTCCACGATAGAATGTGAGAGCGGTCTGGGGGTTTATTCCCCAATGTTTATTACAGACAGACTTCATAATATTAATATATTTGTTAGCTTTCGTTGCTATGTGTTCTATGTGTTTTGTCCAGCTTAGCTTTTGTTCGATTATTAATCCCAGGAAGCGAACGTGTTTATTTAACGGAATTTCATATTCATTAATCCTGATCTTTGGAGATATATTGTGACGCCTTTTTCGTGTAAAAAAAACGGCTTCACTTTTAGCGTACGATATTTTTAGACCATTGCGGGACATATATTTTTCCACTGCTAAAATACCACTTTTAATTTGAGTTTCGCAAATTTCTGGGGTCTTATCGGTGAAGTATATACAAAAATCGTCTACGAATTGAACGATTTTTATTTCTTTAGGAATTGACGATTCAAGATCCATTGTATATAGTGAGTAGAGGGGACAGCTCAATATATCACCTTGTCCCAAGCCTAGACAAGCTGTCCTAGGACCAACAAGCTTATTATTAATTCTTAAATATAAGTTCCTTTGACTAATAATTGAGTAGATTATTCGCAAGATTCTGTATGGAGTTTTTATACGCTGAAGTTTTTGCATAAGTATAGGTATTTGGATTCCGTTGTACGCGCCCTCTACACATGGTGACTTTCTTAGGCCATCATAACTCACAACACAGATAAAAATCCGAACGTAAACGAAGAACAGGCGTAAATTTTTCAATTTTTATTTTTAACAAGAGCAAAAAGTCCACCATTCTCGTGATATATTCCATTAAATAAACAACTCATATTCATTATCAATATTGTTTATGTAAATAATATTGTTCGCCTTAGGTATTAACTATACATAGAATTTATTTATGAGAGACAACACGGAGGGAGGAGGTAGGGAAGAAGGAAAATATGCGTGGGAGGGCAGAGGAAGAGAGGAGGGAGACAGGTTGGTTAGGAGGAAAAAGTGGAGGAGAGAGAGGGAGGGAGGGAGAGGGGGGAGAGAGAGGGAGAGAAAAAGAAAGAAAGAAAGAGAGAGAGAGGGGGAGGGAGGGAAAGTGAGAGGGGAGGGAGGGAGAGAGAGAGGGGAGAGAGGGGAGAGAGGGGAGAGAGAGAGAGAGAGAGAGAGAGAGGGAATGAGAAAGGGAAAGACAAACAAATGTCAACACGATCATAAAATTATTAAAATGACTCGATAGGATTTTTGATTTATTCACTAGTTCGTGTTCTTTAACAGAGGTGAAATGATTGATCTGATCTATATAACTCTCTTTCTTCTCTCTTTTCTTTTTTCAAATCTGATGATATCGATAATCTGAGCGCACGGCAGTGCGCCAGGCCAAGTTCCAGCAAGCACGGCAGTGTATCTTTACACGAACCGCTTCACCCGGTTTTTCACACCCTCATATCTTCGGTTCAATTGATCATAGAGATATGAAATTTGGAACAAAGATTGTCCTAATATCATTAAAAAGACAAGGAAAATTGCGAGAGTCTATGCAAAAAACTTTCAGAGGAATGTAATTTTGAAATTTGCAATTTTGATACTGACTGACTGACTGATTGACTGACTGACTGACTGACAGATCATCAAAATTATGAGGCACTTCCCGACTACCTAGAAGGCTGAAATTTTGCATGATGGTAGGGTTTATTGTAAAACTACAGGGAAAAATCTGAAAACTGGAACTTTCGCACTAATCATGCTGTTAAACGGTGTCGTTTTAGGGAGGAAATATATAATAGATTATGGATCTAAATTAGGAGGCATTTCCCTAATACCTAGAAAGCTGAAATTTTGCATGTTGGTAGGGTTTATTATAGAAGTACAGGGAAAAATCTGAAAACCGGAACTTTCGCACTTATCATGCTGTTAAACGGTGTCGTTTTAGGGAGGAAGTATATTCGATTATGCATATAAATTATGAGGCACTTCCCTATTACCTACAAAGCTTAAATCTTGCATGGTGCTAGGGTTCATTTTAAAAGTACAGGGAAAAATCTGAAAACCGGAACTTTCGCACTTGTCATGCTGTGAAACTGTGTTATTTTAGGGAGGAAATATACTCGATTATGCGTATAAATTATGAGGCACTTCACTACTACCTACAAAGCTAAAATTTTGCATGGTGGTAGGGTTTACTGTAAACATACAAGGAAAAATATGAAAACTGGCACTTTCGCACTATTTCTGCTGTTAAACGGTGTCGTTTTAGGGAGAACGTATAATCGATTATGATGTATTTAAATTATGAGACATTTTTCTACTACCTACAAAGCTGAAATTTTGCATGGTGCTAAGGTTTATTGTAAAAGTACAGGAAAAATCTGAAAACCAGAACTTTTGCACTTATCATGCTGATAAACGGTAACTATTTAGGGAGACAATATATAATCGATTATGGATCTAAATTATGAGGCACTTGCTTACTACCTAAAAAGCTGAAATTTTGCATGGTGCTCGGGTTTATTGTAAAAGTACAGGAAAAAATCTGAAAACCGGAACTTTTGCCCTTATTATGCTGTTAGACGGTGTCGTTTTAGGGAGGACATATACTCGATTATGTATATAAAGCTGAAATTTTGCATGGTGCTCGGGTTTATTGTAAAAGTACAGGAAAAAATCTAAAAACTGGAACTTTCGCACTTAGCATCCTGTTAAACGGTGTTGTTTTAGGGAGGTAGTATACTCTATATGGATCTAAATTATGAGGCACTTCCCGACTACCTACAAAGCTGAAATTTTGCATGATGGTAGGGTTTATTGTAGAAATACAGGAAAAAAATCTATAAACCGGCACTTTTGCACTAATTTTGCTGTTAAACGGTGTCGTTTTAGGGAGCATATTAAACTGAAGAATCCTGAAATTTTACATAAAATATAATGAAACTGCATGTACTGAGCTGTGCATTTGTCATAAACAAATGTGCATTTGTGCATGTTTGTGAAACGAAACATTTACAAAAAGTAATGATATCCCACAAAAAAACTACCGTTAAAAAAAGGGCCAAGTTCCAGAACTCCTATCCAAAAAGGTTTCGCCAATGAATGCAGTGATATCTTGTTTACGGCCAAGTTATCTCGGTACCAAATATTTCTTTTATTAAAACCCGTTTTCTGAGTTCCTCATTTTATATGTTTTTAACTGCCAACTATTATTCTTTAACTTGGCCAGGTTTATGCAATCGAATGTATGGAATATTACGATAATATGTATACATAATGACAGTATAACCATCACAGGGAGCGAAACTGGCCAAGTTAGAGAATAGTTGGCAGTTAAAAACATATAAAATGAGGAACTCATAAAACGGGTTTTAATAAAAGAAATATTTGGTACCGAGATAACTTGGCCGTAAACAAGATATCACTGCATTCATTGGCGAAACCTTTTTGGATAGGAGTTCTGGAACTTGGCCCTTTTTTTAACGGTAGTTTTTTTGTTGGATATCTTTATTCTGAGGCTCGTAAGCACAAAAATCTAAATAAACAAAAGCCCAACATTGAGCTCGCTTTATCTGGTAAACACTCTGGCGAAACCTAGAGGAGGGAGCAAAGGGAGAGAGGGAGTGATAAATATAGGGGAAAGGCATATTAAAAGAAGGAGAGAGAGAGAGAGAGAGAGAGAGAGAAATATAGGGGAAAGGCATAGGGAGAGTCAGATATATAGGGGAAATTCATAGGGAGGGAGAGAGAGAGGGAGAAATATAGGGGAAAGGCATAGGGAGGGAGAGAGAATAAAACAAACGTCAAAGAGAAAGTATGGAATCTGTTCAGAAAGAGGAGAGAGCAGAAGGAGATAGAGAGAGAATAATTTAAAAGGGAACGGGACAAAATGATTTGTGTACTTCATTTTATTTCCCCCCCTCTCTCCCCCCGCCTGTGTAGGGACGGGATCTGTGTAATACAACCCCATCTATGTGTGCACATAGCTGTCATAGAGGTCATTAGGGTTTATTATTATTACTACATACATGTGTCAACACACTCCACGAGATTGTGTACATGTACACGTTATATAACCACATCTCGTGTCGTGTGATTTTCACACAACACGAATTTATGACTGTAGTCTCCAACCGACATAGATGATAATAAAATGTAATGACTTACAAATGAAAATAATAGTACACATATTTAAAACATTTTCGTTTGTTTTGATTGCATTGCTTACAGAGATAAAGTTGTCTTATACCTATCATATCAACAGACCTCTGTTGATATGATGGGACTATCTGTCCAAAGAGAAAAATATGCAATGCAAAAGATAATGACTTACAAACGAAAATACTCAGTACTGATGACTTTGGGGATGAAAATCGTTAGGTAGGTATATGTAATTTTATATGAAACTAGGATTCTTTAAATTTTCAGTCACCGACTGTTTCAATCTACCAGACTCGTTAAAAGCCTTTCTGATTGGTATCAAGATTTATTGGTGCATAGTAGGTACAGAATTACTCATATCATCAGAAAGGGATGGGTGGAAGAGATTGCCAAAGGTAATAAACCCGCCCTTTAGTTGGGACATGTATATATATTTATTTATTTTTTCTCAATTTTTTTTTTTTTTTTTTTTTTTTTTCTTTCTTTCTTTTCTGCAATTGTATATTATTAGTTTGTAATTATCTGATTATATAATTATGTCCTCATTAATGAAGTGGAAAATAATAATAATCCTATAAGACCTATAGGTCAGAGGTCTATAGATGAAATATGATGGAACTCTAGAAGCATTTGACCAGGTATCCTATAAGACCTATAGGTCAGAGGTCTATAGATGAAATATGATGGAACTCTAGAAGCATTTGACCAGGTATCCTATAAGACCTATAGGTCAGAGGTCTATAGATGAAATATGATGGAACTCTAGAAGCATTTGACCAGGTATCCTATAAGACCTATTGGTCAGAGGTCTTTAGATGAAATATGATGGAACTCTAGAAGCATTTGACCAGGTCACTTATTTGCAAAGGAAGAAGAAGGGATGAAAAGGTAAACAATTCAGGAAAAAAGTTGATCGACGGAAAAGGTAAGGATTGGGGGAAGAGGGAGAGATATGATGAGGAGGAGGGGAGAGAGAGGGAGAAGGAGAGGAAGGTAGCAAAAGAAGTAAAGGGTTCAAAGGTCTACTGATTTGAATAAATTGAGTAGGAAAATATACAAAGTGGTAAGTGGATGGGAAACCTTATAAAGTAAACAAAACTAAATACATAATAATATGAAAATAGGGAGTCATAATATTATATTATGATGGAATAGGTACATAATTTCATATAGTATTACATATTGATAAGTAAAAAAATCCTTTTATGAAATTTCAAAAATAGGAGTACAAGGTTACTGATGGTAGATTTTTTTTTTTTTTTTGAAAAATAAAAATAACATCATCAGAAAGGCATATGAATTCAAAATGGGGATAATAATGTACGAGAGTTCCACAAAGGCTAACTCAATATTATTATTTATTTATGAAAAAAAAAAATTGAATTAAAGCACAATCATGACGAGTCTGTTTATAAAATTCAATGACGAAATTTTGCTCAAAAAAGTGGAATGAAATTTTAGTTTCACCTAGAATACCACCTAGCTAGATAGGCTTATAATGAAAACAAATTTAGCTTTATAGGCTTGAAACTTATAATGAAAAATAATTATACATACATACAGGGTGGCCCATTTTAAATGACGCACCCGTTTTACTCGGCCCCTGTTGGAGATACAGAAAATTTATTCTGAGGACTTTTTCATAACTCGAAGGGGGAAATCTCGTGGTGACCTTGGATTTTTTCTCAAGGTCACCCTTCAAGGTCAGATCAAGGTCAACTTCATTTTCTTAAATGGAATGACCCATTTTTTATTTCATATTCGTAATCTACGTAAATTTCTACATTCATTACACTATTTACTTGCTATCTCTCTATAGCCAATTAAAAAAGAAAAAAAAATGAAATAATAATGAAAATAAGCTTTGTCACTTTAGTAGATTAGAACATTTTTTCGTTGCGACAGTCCAAATTAGTCAAAATTAGTATAGATTAGACCAGTCAGACTGCCACAATATTTGCTTTGTGTTTAAAATGATTTTGTTCTATTTTAATCATGGAAAACGTGCCTCCTGTAGTGTTAGCAGGTAAGAAGAAAGTCAAACACACAAATCAATTGAATTCAGTCTTTGAAGAAAAAAGTTCATTCCGGAAAATTTCAATTTTTTTTTCTTTTTTAATTGGCTATAGAGAGATAGCAAGTAAATAGTGTAATGAATGTAGAAATTCACGTAGATTACAAATATGAAATAAAAAATGGGTCATTCTATTTAAGAAAATGAAGTTGACCTTGATCTGACCTTGAAGGGTGACCTTGAGAAAAAATTCAAGGTCACCACGAGATTTTCTCCTCCGAGTTATGAAAAAGTCCTCAGAATAAATTTTCTGTATCTCCAACAGGGGCCGAGTAAAATGGGTGCGTCATTTAAAATGGGCCACCCTGTAGTTATATAGGGAAACTTTCAGTGGAATTGAACAAAGCAGATTGTATCGAATGGGTAAGGTTGGTCTTGAATTGAATTGAATTTTTGAATTTGTTTTTGAAAAAGTTCGGAATGTTTTAATAGGGATGATATCGTTCTTGTATATGACACAATGACTGACTACTAACGGTTCTCGAGTTAGTGATTGTTCTCACCTCAAGCTAGAAAAATTACATATGAATTAGGGACTGGCAGAAAATCAGAGAATACGTATAAAAAAAAACGTCGAGAAATATGAAAAAAGAAACGAAATCGGAGCAAAAAATATTTTTTTTTACAAAAAACGAACACAACGAACAAATTTCTCGGAAGTAAAAGTGAGATAATGAGAGAAGTCCAAAGTTACGCGCAGAAAAACGCAACATTTCCGATACATTTGTAATCGGTTAAATTAATACGAGCAAAAGGCGAAGTACACAGGAAATAGAGAAGAATAATATGAAAGAAAAACTTTTTTTTACGTCAGATACATAGAAACAAGTGGATACACTGGTATCATACATAATTTTACTCCACATTTTGCATACAGCGTGAAAAACGGGCCAAAATCACGAGAGAAAGCGTGGTGAAACAGGGCCAGAAACAATTTACTCAGCTGTGTAGTACTGTCAAACGTAATATACTGGTTGTAACAAAATATTGGATACCGAGCTCAAATGGTCTCGAAACTGACTCAAGACCGTAGAATGATGAACTTCGGTAGGTTAGGTTTGAGTAATTGTGACTTCAGTCCTGTAGTTGACCCAAATGTGATGTTCAAACATTGAGAGTATTTAGACATATTCAGGAAGGAATCAAAACCAGAAGTCAGAGTGATGCTTGTTGTTGTGCAAAGAAAAAAAACGTAACCATATTTGTGTTAATCACCTTCTTGGTATCAAAACTACTATGCTGGAACCGGGACTTGAACCACCGACATCCAGTTTACAAGTGCGCCGCCTTATCGATCGAGCTACTGAGGTCGGTTGTTGTGCAAAAAAGGGAAAGCACACTTTGCTAAATTACTTCTGTAGAGAAGTGTAGAGTAGGAGAAGAAAAAGTGAGCAGGAGTGAGGTGTTTACATTCTCGTCATGCCCACTTCCCTGCTCACTTCTCCAAGGTACACGGCAGGAGAGTGAGGTGTTTACATTCTCGTCATGCCCACTTCCCTGCTCACTTCTCCAAGGTACACGGCAGGAGAGTGAGGTGTTTACATTCTCGTCATGCCCACTTTCCTGCTCACTTCTCCAAGGTACACGGCAGGAGAGTGAGGTGTTTACATTCTCGTCATGCCCACTTCCCTGCTCACTTCTCCAAGGTACATGGCAGGAGAGTGAGGTGTTTACATTCTCGTCATGCCCACTTCCCTGCTCACTTCCACAGTAGGAGAGCATTATGATAATGTCCCTGGAACACCGCCTCTGTTTCATGCAATCCGTTGCACCCTTTCAGTTTAAAAATAAATAAAAAAGCTATCATGTGCACAAAAGTTAGTTTCGTGTGTAACCCCTAGTCGCAACTCATTCGCATTTCAGGGTCACCAAACTGCTTCCTTTCCTCAAAACTTAATTACCTACTTTAACTACCACAGTTAGGTTTATAAACATCACTACCATCATACTGGAAAACTTTTCCTCAACCAATAATGTGTTTCTACCTGCACGCTAATTTTCCTATTCAAATAGAGAAGAAGGAAAATGTACGAAAACATTGTCGCTAGCGGAAAATTGAGCTTTCAACAGGACGGGGTCTTTGGCATTATAATAATAATATCGCCTTATTTACACTGCCCGATTAGGACTATTAAGTCCCATTATTCCAGCAGTAAGCCCAAGACATATTATTATGTGGTAAAAATCCCAAATGGGAGGGTGTCATGTCCCGGCTGGGTTTCGAACCCACGACCTCTGGAATCTTTAGATTCACAGCGTGCCGCCTTTACCACTGAGCTACCGGGACAGAACCGGGACACTGGCATTAGGGATGAGTCTTGGCTTTTCTTTTTGCTTAACCATTTAAAACATGAAAGGTAATTCTGAACATACGCGGGTGATCGAACCCTGTTCACTGGAAACTAATTATCTGCTCCTCGCAAAAAAATTCTCTCAGCTACGATTGGGTCTGAAATCTGCTTGGTTTCTCAAAATAATAAGAACCATTTTTAAGAAGTGTAATGCTTAATGCTTCTAATAAAACAAAAACAAGTTTTCCTTTTAAAAAATTGCCATCAAAGGAAAACCAGCATGGAATGGAGTAGAAAAAAAGAAAAATAAAGGGTTGGGAGGAAGAGATTGCCATAGGCAACAACCCCGCCCTTTAGTTAGTACACCTGTATATATTTTATCTATGTTGTTTATTTTTTTCTGTTTATATTTAACAGTCAATTTTGTATTTTAATTTTTACCATTATTTGTATGTCCTTCTATTAAAGAGTTTAATAATATTAATAGCCCTAGGTTCTCTATTAAGTACTTAGCAATGAAGCCGTATCTGTCTGATTATTTATTAATATTATGTGATTTGTCAACTATACATGCAACCTACATTCTACATTGCTTGACAAACGCCAGAGATGCCTACATTTTTTCTCTCATTGATTGGTATTCCATATCTAAATGAAAAAAATCAGCAAAAGGAGAATTTTTTTCCGTAAATAGGGTGCCTCAGTAAAGAAAATTGGAATTTCAAATTAAATTTGAAAAATGGATCTACTTGTGAACATAAAAAAAAAAAAACATTATGAAGAACCTCATCATTGGGACGAAAACCTAAAACGGTTGCACCATTTCCTCGTTGAACTGCAAGGCTTATTTGTTGCAGCAACTAATTTCCCGACCTCGGGTCTCCTGTCTTTGTTACAATAGGTCCTTTCAATTCTTCCAGCTATTGTTTAGATTCTTTACATATCGGACCCATTGTTTCCATAACAACCCATTGTTTGTAAAGATGAATGCACACTAATAATTTTTCTCAATTTTGGACCACTATCATTCCATTTGATTATGAATATGGCCTAAGTTACACCGTTATATTGATTGAGCACACTAGTAAAATTGGCATATTCATTTTGAACATTTTGAAATATCCGAAAATTTCTTGTAGGTAGCCTAAATTTCGTTCATTTAATTTTAATGGGCCCACCCTTAAGTGTTCGAACGAATTTAAAAGGATTACCGAGAATTATATTCGACTTTCAAAGTTGAATCGCGTGAGTGGGGGAAAAATTATTAAAATATGAAAACGAATGAGCACTAATTATCCGACTAATATTCTCTACTCTTACCTTTCCCCTCCATCATTTTTCCTTGGTCTTATCCTCAACCCATTTCTCTCCTAAGACCCTCATACCATTACCTATGGTTCCATATTCTCTCCTCTTACCTTTCTTCTCATAGACTCCCTTACCTCCTATTAACCTTCTAAAACCTCTCTCTTTTCTCTGCTGATATCCTCAACCCACCTATCAATGCTCTCCTAAGACCTTCATACCTTTACCTATGATTCCATACTTGACTCTTCAGATATTTTCATTTCACGTTTTCAAATGTTCGATGCGAAATTTTTATTCCATCGATTTCATTATATTTACCCCTCACCTTTTCCCCGACTTTCTTCTCTTTAATTATTCACTTTCCTGTCGTCCAGGTAGATTTGTAATACCTACCTATTCTCTCACTCATTTCTGATCTCTCAACCGGCAATTCTTTTCAACCTCCTTCATACTAATCATACTATAGTGTGATGGATTTGATGGTGTAACAATTGAAAGATAGTCTGAAAAGTAAATATTAAAAGCACCACGACTACCTCACTCATAGACCTATGGAAGACATTATTTTGCATTTCACATACATACATAATTTTAATTACATATGTAATGCCACATACATTTGCAGTTTTTTTTGGTTGAAGGCAGGAAAAATTATTTTTTAAAGACCAGGTCATCCTGACTTGGAGTATGGGATTTTGCATTATTTGCATTTGCATCCCAGAAACATTGGACTTGATTGTAAGACACTCTTCAAATTCGAGTATTACATAACAGAAGGTCCTTCTCTACACCTCATCGCAAAGTCCTCACACCACTCCTCTCCTCCTTATCTCCTGTTCTTCCTCAACTACTCCTTATCTCCTGTTTTTCCTCAACTACTCCTTATCTCCTGTTCTTCCTCAACTCACATCACTCCTCTCCTCCTTATCTCCTGTTCTTCCTCAACTACTCCTTATCTCCTGTTTTTCCTCAACTACTCCTTATCTCCTGTTCTTCCTCAACTCACATCACTCCTCTCCTCCTTATCTCCTGTTCTTCCTCAACTACTCCTTATCTCCTGTTCTTCCTCAACTACTCCTTATCTCCTGCTTTTCCTCAACTACTCCTTATCTCCTGTTCTTCCTCAACTCACATCACTCCTCTCCTCCTTATCTCCTGTTCTTCCTCGACTCACATCACTCCTCTCCTCCTTATCTCCTGTTCTTCCTCAACTCACACCACCCCTTTCCTCCTTATCTCCTGTTCTTCCTCAACTCACACCACTCCTCTCCTCCTTATCTCCTGTTCTTCCTCAACTCACACCACCCCTTTCCTCCTTATCTCCTGTTCTTCCTCAACTCACATCCACTCCTCTCCTCCTTCTGTTCTTCCTCAACTCACATCACTCCTCCCCTCCTTGGGCTCAAAATGAGTCTAATTCTGCTCGCTCAAACAAAAGGGAAATTACACGTCTGACGCGCGATGTATTAGGCACGCTTGTACCCAAGGAGGTGCAATTACACAGGAGGGGGATCAGGGGGCGTGGATGAGGGTAACAGGAGTCAGAGAGGGTGTGCCTCTAACACCCCCACTCCTCCGAGCAAGGGTCATACATTTTACATGATGTTGACTCAGTCAAGACTGTTCACGTTGAACCCTAGGTTTAGACATTCATATAAACTTTAAATATACATTAGGTAGGTTTAGATATACATTAGGTATACGTATAGACTTGATCGCTGGTTGACGGGGAAAACAAAACGTTTACTTCAGTGAAATTTTCCGGTAGTAAAGTAATCTCAAGGCAAAAGAAACAAGAAAAAGTATGTGGAGTAATAGACATAATATTTCTAGTGAGAGTTCTCATAAGATATTATTTTCATGTTTTGAGATACAAAATTCTACATACAAAGATAATGTTTTCCCGTCTCGAGAAAAATTAGAGCAACATCGCTTAGGCTCAGAGGCTCAAGAAAGAGAGTGATGGCCCTTCCTTATGAAGATGGTGCGGGAATGCCCGTATTTTATTGTTGAATTTTTTATGTATTTATTATTCATGAATAAATATACTTTATATGTTTAAAAAAAACTCGAAATATCTTTGATCAAAGATATTTCTTTTCCAAATCACACAACTTCCAAACGTTAGCGTTTGTTCAACCGTGGAAGACACTGAAGAAAAAGCAAAACTATTGTTGCTGTAATGGGAAACACAGCCATGATCCCACGGGACCTGTTCAGCTTCGACAGTATAAAGCACTATAACAGGACTCTCCATGCTTTCGAAACAGCAGCTCTTCCTTGAGATGGAAAGCCGGAAAGCAATAATGCAACAAAGACACACACGTCTCGCTGGTAGTCTGTCAAATAATGAAGTAACCGACAGCTACACCAGACTGTCTTTCCTGTCTCTTCCATGCTCACATGCTCCGTATCCTCTTCTTCTTATTCATTTCTTCTTTCTTTTTCTTCATATTCATTTCTTCTTCTCCTTCTTCTTATTAATTTCTTCTGTCTTTTTCTTCAAATTCATTTCTTCTTCTCCTTCTTCTTATTCATTTCTTCTGCTTTTCTCCTTTTTTTTCATTTCTTCTTCTTCTTCCTCATTTCTTCTGATTTTCTCCTTCTTCTTACTCATTTCTTCTGTTTTTCTCCTTTTTATTCATTTCTTCTTCTCCTTCTTCTTACTCATTTCTTCTGTTTTTCTCCTTCTTCTTATTCATTTTATCTGTCTTTCTCTTTTTTATTCATTTCTTCTTCTCTTTCTTCTTACTCATTTCTACTGTTTTTCTCCTTCTTCTTATTCTTTTTATCTGTCTTTCTCCTTTTTATTCTTCTCTTTTTCTCCTTCTTCTTACTCATTTCTTCTCTTTTTCTCCTTCTTCTTACTCATTTCTTCTCTTTTTCTCCTTCTTCTTCTTCTTCAAGGAAAAGGAGAAAGACAGACAGAAGGTCTTTCTCCTTTTCCTTTTCATTTCTTCTGTCTTTGTCCTTCTTATTATTAATTTCTTCTGTTTTTTTTTTCTTTCTTCTTTTTATATTATTATTCATTTCTTCTGTCTTTCTCATTCCTCTTGTTCGTATTAATTTCTTCTGTCTTTCACCTTCTTCATTTATTTGTCTTTTCTCTTCTTACTGTTTTGTTCTCATCTTTCTTCACCATCTCTTTCTCTTCTTATCTTGCTAATATTTTTCCCTAACACTTCTGATGCAACATGAGACAAAAACTCCTTATAAGGCAAACAAAAGCAACAAAATTCTCTCTTCTCTGATTCATGAAACTTGACCTCTGAAGACGACGTCCATAAATTTTGGAGAAAACAACTGAGCAAATTTTATTTTCCAAGGGCTGTTCATACAAAGTAAAAAAAAATTTTTTATCAAAATTCAAACACATCATTTTTTTGTTTTGGATTTTTTTAAAAAATACTTGAATTGCACAAGTTTGATTCCTGTCAATAAAGATTTCTGATTAATAATAATAATAATAATAATGAATTTATTTGTTTCTCTAATATACATTTAAAATTCTAATTTTCCCTCTAAGTACTCAGAGTACTTTTAGGGAATGGTTTTACATATTTTCTTTTTTTTTTTCTTCTTCTTTTCTTTTTCTTCTTCTTCTTTGTATGTTTTTAGATAATCTTTTTTTTTTTTATTGCTTTCTTCTGTTTTTCAATTATTATGTTTCATTGTTGTTTATTTGTCTTACTTTTGAAAAGAAATTACAAATTTTTCCAGTAAGCCTTTTAAGAGCTTTTACTGTGTATATGAAACCTCCGGTAATCAGAAACTTCATAAGTTTAATTCATTGTAGGTCAGTTAACGCGCTAGTCTGGTAATCCAGGTAGATTGGGATCCATTGGGATCCAGGTAGATTGGGATCGAATCCCACCAAGTACACGAATTTCTCCTCATTCATTTGAGTTTTTGACCACATAATAATAAGACTCTGAGGGTTAGGTGGTAGAAAATGCTTTAAGTATTAACCTCGTCAGGTGGTTACTTTTCACTAAAGAGTATTATTACTATGCCGGGTTGTACAGAATTACAGATACTCGCTATTGGTCTGATTATGAACTGAGCAAGTGAGGAATCGGATATTACAATTCCACTCCACGGGTTAAAAGCTTTCGAAGAATTACATGGCGTTTTACGTGTTGAAACTATACATATATAAGAATCATCCCATTCCCTGAAGGAGAAAAATATGTAGGGAATCATTCTTTTACTTGAAAAAGAAGAACACAAAGAAGAATAGGAAAGAGAAAATGCATAGTACAAGAAAATGTTCTCTAAAGGTGGGAGTACACACGGACGTACGTTAAAAATAAACCCTGCAAAACTGCATTATACCACATTATGAATTCCAGCATGCTACTGCTGCCTTCGGAGGAGGAGGAGGAGGAGGGGGGGGGAGGAGGAGGAGGAGGAGAAGGAGGAGGAGGACAAGGGAACAACCTTGAAGGGAAATAGACGGATGTTCTCCTGTAATGCACAATAGTTGAGGAGGAGGGATTGAGAGGAAGAGAAGGTGATGGATAAGAAAAGAGTGATGGACAAGGAAGATAGATAGAGGGAGAGAGGAGTGATTGATAGTGAGGGAGAGTAACATTGATGGAGAGGTAAGTAGGAAGGGAAGCAAGAAGGAGGAATGGAAAGGGAGAGAGAATGATAGCGAAAGGAGAGGTAGACAATATTTAAGTGAACCAAGTTTAAGTGACATGTAAGTGACATTTTAAGAGGGAAAGAATCCTTCTGTCTCTCTCTGTCACCTTCTCCTCTCTATGTGTCTCTGTCTCTTTTTTCCTATCTGTCTCTTCCCTATGTGTCTCCAAGCAATAACGCATACATTCGAGTTAAAGCTATCCCACAGGAAAGTGGGCGGGACAACTGGGACACAATTCCCAATGTGCAACATGTAGAAATAGGGAATCTATTTGAGTTGTGTCTCCCTGGTGTCGTGGTCCAACGTACTCGGGCACAGGTGAGTATAGAGTTTGAATTTCCATCAATTTCATGCAATGTTCTATTATTATTTAGTTTCAGTGGAAACTCCTATAAAAAGTTATCATATTTGTGTTAATCACTTTCGTGATATCACAACTACTCAAACTCGCTTTACTAAATCTACGCTAAAAACGGGACTTGAACCACCGACCTCCAGGTTACAAGTCCGCTGCCTTATCGATCAAGCTACTGAGGTCGGTGGAAACTCCATATACCACTGCGACCTAATGAAATCTATTGTGACCGTAAATGATGTTCTTTTGATGTAAATAAACTTACACTGACCAATAGAAAATGAGTGAATTTACATGCAACCACTAAACACATCCATACAACAACTTCCAAATCTCTCCTTTGATTCTGATGAGGGAAAAGTTACCTTGGAATCACCATAATAGCAACCGGTATTTCGTTAGTCAGGGTATTTCTACTCAAAGTAGTTCTTGACACATTAACAAAATGTTCTACGAATTCTAACCTCAGGGGTCACAGGACTTGGGATTTGATTTTCTAGACTGCTTTCCAAGGTGAAATATGAATTGAGGGAAAATTAAGCTGTCAAATACGATCTGTCTTGGGACTTGGATATTCAAGGACAACCTGAATATCTATTATAATTTATTAATGCTTCCGCTTCAGTGCTAAGCATTAATTCAATAAATAATCGGCCCTTCTAAGATCTAATTACTTTGAGAATCTCTTATTATAAATTATAACATAACCGCAGGTTTTCAAGCTAAAATATCAAATTCGTTTGATGGAGACCGATGTCACATTACAAAACCTGCCTCACTGAGATTGGCCATGCTTGGGACTCGAGCAACTAAGGCTAATTGATAACTAGATATACTAGATAATCGAACATTTCTTTTTCTAAACAAATTGTTGGCTCTCAAGTGGTGTCTTCAAGCAAGTTTTCACACAAACTGATTTTCAAACAGGAACAGGGGAATACCTGAGTAGGTAAATTGTGCAGAAACATGATGGACCCTGCGGAAAATTTACTATGCACTGATTATTATTAACAGTATTTACAGTGCTCAAGTCAAGATAATTATTATTATTAACAATATTTCCAGTGGTCAAGTCAAGATAATCATTATTATTGACAATATTTCCAGTGGTAAAGTCAAGATAATTATTATTATTGACAATATTTCCAGTGGCCAAGTCAAGATAATTATTATTATTGACAATATTTCGAGTGGTCAAGTCAAGATAATTATTATTCTTGACAATATTTCCAGTGGTCAAGTCAAGATAATTATTATTCTTGACAATATTTCCAGTGGTCAAGTCAAGATAATTATTATTCTTGACAATATTTCCAGTGGCCAAGTCAAGATAATTATTATTATTGACAATATTTCCAGTGGCCAAGTCAAAATAATAATTATTATTGACAATATTTCCAGTGGCCAAGTCAAGATAATTATTATTATTGACAATATTTCCAGTGGTCAGCGACCATGATAAATTACTGTCAATATAGGTATTGATTGTGAAAGGTTGCCATTTTAATTTGTTTATCACAGTATTAGAAAATTCAAATTTGACATGTAACACAGAATCAGTAGTTTAATCAGGAAGGTAATTTTGTTTATTAGTTTTAATCCGCAGATCTTATTCAGCTCTTATCCTCAAATATTATTATTTTACATTACGTGGTTTGTGGCACCGAAAATAACATCAAACAAAATGCAGATAAAGTTTCAATTTGCTAAAAGTAGTTATTGAGTAAAACCAAGATCTCCAAAAATCCTATTCCTTGCTTGCAGAGTTTTCTAAAAAATTGCGATTTCTCGTACAAAAAGAACACAGGAGTTTCTTTGAAATATTTTTTTTTTTAAGTTTCCCGAGTTAAAAGGAAAAACCGTTTTTTAGAAGTAAAAAAATGAACAATTTTTGGAAGAAAAAAAAAATATTTCACTCAATCTCTCACTGAAAATTATTTCTCCAAAATAATCAAATATGGTGATCGGTTTAACCAAAAATCGCACTCCTAACACTTCGCACTTGCCAAAAAACCATTTCACTTTTTTTACGCCCGCAAAATCGAACCAAATTTCAGCGTACTCTGCCCGCCAGCACGAATGGTGGTGTACTGATTTCGCAAAGGCTTTCCCTGTGAAGAGACGAAGCAACGCTTTCCAATGGAAAGCAGAGGCGGGAAGCCACCGTCAGTGTACTTTCAACATTCCATCGAGACGCACTTTTGGTGCTAACCTTTTTTTCTTGCGATAAAAAAGTTCGTGAATTTGTTCTCACGAGTTTAAAAAGTTCCGTCATTTCCAGTTTGACTTTTTTTGTGAAAACGTGATTTTTGTTTTTTCTAAAATTAATATTGAAAATTGTTTTACGTGGGTGTATCCTAGCTTTTGTCTCACTTGATTTTACTTCGGAAGATATTTTAGACACAGTTCAGGTGTTATCTATCTCTTATGTTCGACCAAACTTTTATCTATTTTGCTATAACACAAATATTGCTATAACACAAATAAAAGTATACATTATGTAGAATATTTTTATAGTATAAACTTACATTCAGAGATTCAAATTTATTTTAATAATAAAAGTGAGTCAAATTAAAATTGAATAATTTGAAATAATGAGACGTCCGACGCTCCTACAAAAAGCCAAATTTTATGTAAATTATTTTGTCCAAAATTAAACATATCAACTTTCATCTAATCTGCTCCACGTTTCATTTGATCCAGATTTGGGTAAGTGGAATCTCCAGAGTAACTTTATTTCAATTTCTAATTCTATATTATTTAATTGTGTTTCAACAAGTTATTTTTTTGTTTTTTTAAAGCATACAGAATTAATTAAGTTTAACTCATTATATTGGGGAAAAAATGTTAATAATTTATAAAACAAGATTACAACAAATATAGGGGAAGACCGTCTCTTAAGTCAGACATTCCACCAATCACTATCATGGTTGGGTAGAAGAGATTGCCAAAGGCAATAAGCCCGCCCTTTAGTAAGGACATCTGAATATATTTTATGTATGTTGTTTATTTTTTTTCATCTTCTTAATATTCATACTCTCAATTTTGTGTTTTAATTCTTACCATTTTTTTGTACTTTTAATAAACAGTTTAGTAATAATAATCACACAGATCACCATATCTCGGATAAGTCTTACTTTAACCCTATCAATTTTGCATCATCTCAAGTCCCTTTTCTTTTAACATTTCCCACCAAAAGCGGGGTCGGTATTTTTCGTCAGTTCTTTTCTGATTTGCTTGTCAGAGTTTGGCTAACCTGAGCAGTGAAAATGAACTTGGCTCCGTGTATCTCTTCCTCAACAGACAGTTCACCTATTGTCTCCTAGTGCTGTGCAATTGACGGTATTGAAGTCTTTTGTTTTAAGTTTCAGGTAAATCAACAGGTTGGTTATTAGTGTTGGTGTTGTCTTCATTCTGATAATATTTACTATCAACTACTCTTTCTCTCCTCTCTTTCTTTTTTCTTCGAATCTCATCTATTTCCCCCCCCCCCCCCCCTTTTTTTTCTCGTTTTCTATCAAATTATTTTACTTTTTCTCAATCGCATGCTGTTTATTGAGTCATTTACTCGTTAAATCTGAAGAACACTTTATTTTTTTCCCTTCATCCATCCTTTATACACTCATATTTTGAAATGTGCAAGTTCTCAGCAAATACTTGTAATTATACACAACTCTTGGTAAAACAAAATATTATTAAAATATTAGAAATAATTTGAAGATAAAAAACACTTGCCGTAAATGGCGAAATTGACATCTGAAAATAAATAACAAATTGAGTAAAACATAAAAAGCCAAGCGTTTTTTATCTTCAACTTATTTCGAGGCTCATATTGTCTTACGAGGTGTGATTGAATCCCAGTCATCCAGAGTACAAAGTAGATTTTTTTTTACTTAGTCAGGATTCAAACCCATGTCACCTGAGTATGGACAAGTGCGCTATGCCACTCCACCATAGTGACTCTTGTTTTACATTTTGGTTATTGAGAACATATTTCCTGTTACCAACATCGGTGCTTCGAGTCCCAAGTTCAGCAAATATTAACAAAAGCGAGTTTGTGTACCTGTGATATGGTGATGCCACATTGTGAAATACATAGAAATGATAATTTTAACCTTTTTTTTTTAACTTACCCATATTATTAATCTGTCTAGCTTTTGGCTGGGGGACTATAAACAGATTAAACAGGGAGTAGACCAGCAATGGCTTGGTTCTGGGGGCCCTTGTCAATTATTAGCCTCCTTGTAAAGACAGTGGTAGAAGTGATGAGTCATTACTCCCCTGTCTCGATACCATCGTTCAAGATGACATTATTAATTCCTCTTCATTTTCTTTTTTTTTTGGTAGATTTTAAACTTAAAAAAAAAACTTTCCACATTTTCTGTTGATTTTCTTTTCTGGTAGCCTCTCCTAGATCTCAATGTAAAGAAAATCCCTCGACACCTATCCTACTTCCTCACACCTCCATTCGAAGCGATAAAAAATATCTCGCTCTCAAGGATAAGAGGACAATGAGACCCATAACTCTTCCTGTCCTGCAGGACAACTCTCCCAACACAACACAATAACTCTCCCATTACATCACAACACGATAACTCTCCCATTAGAACACAGAGCATTTCCCATAAGCTGAAATCTGACCGTATATAACAGAAACATATGGGAATGTTTTTTTATACGATGCCCCCAGTGAGGACAATATTTTTTCGAAATTGGTCCCAGTGGCGGCTTACTGTCTGGTAGAGCAGGGATCATTTTGTTTATGATTTCCTTTCTTGGAGAAGGTACGTAAACTCCACTGGTTTCGCCTCCAAAACCCTTTAAAACAAACGTTTAAAAAGAGTCGACATACAAAGGAAAGATCCGAAAACTCCGCCTCGACCGGGATTCGAACTTCTGTCACGTGGGCGCAAGACGAGTCCGCTACCAACTCGACGAAAGGTGACTAAGCGAGTTACAAAAAAAAATAGTTACCATATTTAATTTTGTGTTCATCACAATCGTGATAACAAGAACCCAAACTTGCTTTACTAAATATTTGCTCAACATGTCGATGGACTTGAGCCAACGACCACCAATAATTAGTCCCCGCCTTATCGATCAATAAAAATAATAACACTCTTTAGTGTAAGGTAACCACGAGGCGAGGTTAATGCTCAAAGCATTTGCTACCACCTAACCCTAAGAGTCTTCTTATTATGTGGTCACAAACACAAATTAATGAGGAAAAATCCATGCACTGGGTGGGATTCGAACCGCATATCCCTACGCTACCTGGATTACCAGACTAGCGCGCCAACCACTTGACTACCAGTACACGGTGTTCAGCTACTTTGTCGGTATTATAACCATGTTGGCTATAATACCGTTTCATAGCATTGGATACGATGATCCGGCACTAATCTTGAAGAACGAGGAGCAGAAATATTAGATGAAAATAAAATGAAGAATGATTTCACATTAAAGCCAATTCTTTGTGCCATTAAATCCCGGCGTTGTTCTCACATCTAAATAAGAAGTTATTCGCTTCATTCTTTTCCTCTTTCTTCCCTTCTTCCCAAATTTTATCTCCCTCCCTTCGCGATCCGTTCTACCCTTACCTCCTCACCTTAATCCTAAACTGTAAATCTATCCCTCTTTCTTTCGTCGTTTCTACACCTTTTCCTTTTCTTCACCCCTTCAATTTGAGAAGAAACCTGTTTAGAAAACTAAGTCAGTATGACAACTGTGGAATAAAAAGTTTTTTTTTTAAAGTTATCATCTTTGTGTTAATCACTTTCGTGATATCACAACTACTCAAACTCGCTTTACTAAATCTACGCTGAACTCGGGACTTGAAACAACGACCTCCAGGATACAAGTCCGCCGCCTTTTCGATCAAGCTATACTGAGGTTGGTACTGTGGCATAGTCGGTGAAAAACTGAAACAAAACCTAACCTCAACCTTCTGCTTTAATATAGCAGTATAATCCTTCAAGTGGATTCGGGGAAAAGAATGCTAGCCCAGTGAGATACCTATAGGGAACATATTCATATAATTATGAGAACCATATTGTCCCTGTCGTGAGGCGACCATTAGGAACCACAGCTAGCCGTTAGGAACCATAAGTAGGCGGCTACAACGAGGACCCTGGCCTATACCCTACACACTAGACTCTCGACCCCAGACCCCCCCCCCAAAAAAAAACAACGCTAGTAGGTATAGCTTGCCTGCATATTTCTAAGAAGCTTTGGGTTATCTCTCATCTATCAATCTGAAAAGCCAAGAGAAACCGGGCATAGTTAGATATTTCAAAAACGCAGAAATAGTGAAATTCTAAGAACCCAATAACATGCATATCATCAAAATTCTTGACGTAGCTTATGCCACAACAACAGCTTATTGTTTTTGGTTCAATATCCACTGAGCCAGAAGAGAAGAAGAAAAGAAAGAGACATTATTTTGATTTATGGATAGCGGAAGTATTTAGTCAGAGAGAAAGAAAAACTGTGGAGGAGTGATAAAAAACGAAGAAAAAGAGATGAAGAGAGAGAGAGAGAGAGAGAGAGAGGGGGGGAGGGGGGGGGAAAGGAGGAGAGGACAGAGGACTTTTTTTTTATCTCTTTCCACTCTAACTTCCCAGCGGAACCGTTACAAGAAGTAAGATATATTATTCAGATACAACTGAGACTAGAGGGAGAGAGAGAGAGAGAGAGAGAGGTGGAGCAGAGGGGGAGAGAAATAGAGAGGTGGAGGAGAGGGGGAGAAAAAAGGAAGAGAGAGAAAAATAATGTCGCTCGTTTCTCACTTAATTTACTTTCGAAAAAAAATATCTCTCCCTCTCCTCCTCGTAAGGCGGAAACCTCTCGGGTTGGATGGAAGAGCACCCCAAGGAAAACCACAGGGGCACTTCGGTCACATTAAAAAAGCAAACGGCGAAAAATATCGTCACTATTAGCAGGCACCTTCTAGCCCCCCCCTCATTGCGATGTAAATAATACAGTGAGATTTTTTTGGAAAACATTTGTGCACTTTTGCTGGTAGGAGAATGAAGGTGGGGTACAGAAATTTTTTTGAGAGTAAAGAGGTACGAATTTTTTTTTCGATTTAAAAACCTTGTTGGACACCTCAGACTTGTCCTTTTTCTATGAAACTGATCAGTGGATAAATGAGAAGGGTGAGAGGTAGATGATAAAAAGAGAGGAGACTAGATAAAGAAGAAAGGTAATTAACCTAAGAGACAGAAAGAGATGAACCAAAAAAAAAAAAAAAAAATGAATATGGATTGAATTAAATAAAAAAAAATATTCTTTTTATTTATAAAATAAATTTGACTTCTTATCTCCTAAGCTGAAGCAAACTTTTGAGGAGTGCTATATTAAAGAAGGAGATGGAATATAAAATATAAGGAGACAGGATTGAAGAAGAGAGGTTAGAAAGAAAAGAGAAGGTGCAGTATGAAGAGAATGGGAGGGAGGAGAACAATCGGGGAGGAATATGGTGGACTGAAGAGGGAATATGACTTAGTGGGAGGAGGAGGAGAGAGAGTGAAGAGGAAGTAGAGTTTAGCAGGAATGAAGGGGAGAAGTGAGGAGGACGAATATGTGTGAGGAAGGATGGAGACTTGGAGAGATACAAAACAATACTCTGTTTATCCAGGAAGAATGAGACTAAAGAGCCCCCTTGTTCTCGCAGTCTAAATATCTAAAGGAATAGAGAGTTGTGGAGGGGGAAATAAAAAGAGTGGGGGGAGAAGAGGGAGGGAGGGAGGGAGGGAGAGAGAGAGAGAAAGAAATATAATAGCGAGAATGAGAGGAAGAAAAGGAAAGTGGAGAGATTTAGCAGGGATGGAGGAAAATAGGGGAGAAAAGACGGAGGGATAGAGGGGAGTTTTAGCAGGAGTAGAGAGAAAGGAAAGGAAGGAGGAGGGACAGAGAGATAAAGGGAGGGTAAAAAAGAGGAGGGACGGAGAGAGAGAGAGAGAGAGAGGAGTCTCTTATTGTCACAGTAATTAGAGATTTATTGCTCAGGGCCTGCTGGCACAACTTCACAACACCAGAAGGTACTTCCATATTTTTTCACAACATAATATGATACATAGCCATGTAAAACATACACAGTTACACGTAACAGTTACATAACAGACTAATGTACACCATACAGAGACAACTATATGTGTATCTCCTATATCTATCTATAGAATATACCAATGATTATTTGACAGTAAACCTGTAGCAAAAACTTTTTGTGTAAAAAAAAACACAGAACACAATTCCATGTTGATTTTTATACAAATATGTCTAGATGTAAAAGGACAAATGTACATTTATGTATGATTGTACCAGTGTACAAAGGGCGCACTGGTCAATCCATATATTATTTGTTCAGGTCTTTGGACATATTCAAACACACAAGAGAAAGCGGGTTCTGAACATGATGTCGAAAGTATAAATTATAGTTGTTTGAGCATATGAGCATTAATGGACCAATATGGACAGCAAATTGTGACTTATGTGTTGTGATATGAGTTTACAAAATAATAATAATTATTTATTATTGCTGAAATATTTTTCATGCTTTAAATATTTTACTTAGTTTTGTTTCCAATAATAATTTAAGTTAGAGAGAAAATTGTTTTATTAGGTAGAGAAGGACACTTCTTGTTGTAAATGAAGAAATTAATAGCGAGTGATACGCAAGTTTTAATTAGGTATGGCGTTTGTGTTCCTAGACAATATAACAGAAATAAAGAAATAAAACCCAACGCAGTGCTGTTCTTTTCATTTTCAAGTTATTAGGTGAAAAAAAAAAACCGATTTATTTTATGAATGGGTGATACGTGAAACTTCCCGGATCACTTACCAGACTTGAACCCTATAGTATCCAGATAGAGTAGGTAATGGGTATCCACATTTCTACAATCTAAGTTGCTAGGTAATTTCCTCCTTGATACGTACCTGTAATCAACGAGAGATAAATAAATATTAGGTAAGAGCATATCTATTAATTGATTAAATGAAAATGGAGATTTATACAATTAAGAAATTCAGACAAATTAAATCAAGTGAGCTACCCATTTTACATCATGGTTCACCTTAAGGTACACATTTTTCCGGTTATAGTTTTTGTTAATTTGCGTTTCATCTGTCTGAATTCCTTAATTGTTGAAGATTTCTTTTAACTCTCTACGACTTACCGTTCTTGAGATATAGGGTCGTCTGTACATCCCTCCCCCCTTTCACTTCTCTTTCACACACTCTCTGTTCTCCTTCTCTCTCAACTTCTCTGTCAAGATCCATTCGACCTTTGACCACACAGGTGAAGCTTCTCCCCCTCCCCCCCCCCCCCCTCTTCCTCTGATTCCCAGAAATTATTTATATAATTAGGCATATTATACATTCGCCTATTCCCCCCTGCAGACCACAGGTGTTAGTCAGGGCTGAGTTTCAGTAGAATTCATTTCTCCCGTGATGTCCTCGGACAGCTAGTTATCTCTCAAACTAGGTTAGTTATCTTTCCAACCAAAATTTGGATGCCATGTTGAATGCTGTCCAAATATTGAAAGATAACCGACCTCAGTAGCTTGATCGATAAGGCGACGGACTTGTAACCTGGAGGTCGGTGGTTCAAGTACCGGTTTCAGCGTAGATTTAATACAGCGAGTTTGAGTAGTTGTGATAGCACGAAATTGATTATAATATATGATAACTAACTTAAACTTAACTTAGTGCCAGAAAGATAACACAGACACAATGAATCACATCATAGGTCGTAGTGTCAAATGTATGTATGGAGTTTCCACCGAAACTCAAATACAACCAGGTCAAATAATAACAGTGTCAGCAGGTCCAAAAACTATTATCACTTCCCTTGTCCAAACTATTATCACTAACTTAGGACCACATGACACCATACATCTCTTCAACCAATCAGACTGACTTGACTCCCACTGATCTATGGACACGTCCCAAGGAGGTAGCTCAATTCCTACAACTACCAGTCTCGGAGGTGTTGGGAAATCACTAGCTGAAAGCCCCTGTCGCTACAACAACAACATTATCACCTCCCTTGATTGGAGTCTGCCCCACCATTTGCTCTAACTTAATCAGACATTAAAACCAAATATCTTGGCTTCAGAACCGTTCCTGAACAAGCCTGATTCTCACATACATCCAGCAACTTTTCTCCCAGAACTGTGCAAACAGAATGAACAAGACACTTGAAAGTTGAACAAGAAGAATTAACAAAGGAATAAAAATACTCCCAAGAATTACAAATAATGAATACAATGCAGACGACATGAAGATAATAAAAAGTTTAACAGACAGAATGATGTTATGATGAAATTAATAAACAAAGTCTACAAGAGAAAGACAATGGGAGACGTCAGAACTATGAGCTGACAACTCTGACAAGAACCATTTTCTCTAACTTAATCAGATATTAAAACCAAATATCTTCGCTTCAGAACCGTTCCTAAACAGGCCTGATTCTTACATACATCCAGCAACTCTAATCACCGTGGCAGAGTGAGTTAGCGCGCTAGGCATTGCACACACGGTGACCTGGGTTCGATCACCAGCGGGGCAGGAAATTATCTGCTCTGTACTTGGATGTTCGGGGTCCACTCATACCTCGTGAGGAAAAATGAGTAGTTACTTGTATGAGTAATGACCAGTGGCGGCATTACCAGAGTAAAAAGAAATTAATGTAATAGAATAATTCGAAATGTGAATTGTGAAAGGCCTTGTGCTTCACCACAAATAAAATAATACATATACATACATACATCCGACAACTCTTCTCTCAGCATGTTGGAGGCAGGTATATGGATGGGCTAGGGTAAACAATATGTATGAATATTTTGTAAATATGTGCTGTACATACACACGAGTTATAGTAGCAGACTTGAGGTGGTTCAGCGTAGGTATAGCAGTAGATTCGCCGAGTTCTCTCTTCTTTGATGGAGAAAACTTTCCTCTTTCTAATGGGAAAGTTTGACCACTTCCTCTTCCCCCGCCCTCTCTTCCCATTGCCTCTCCTCCCCCCCCCCCCCCCACACTCGGTTATCTACCTCAGGACGCTCATAACTCAGAACAAACTTCCGGAACTTTGGTCTGACCAGTCGAGGGAGGGAGGGAAGGAGGGAGGAAGGGAGGGAGGAGTGATGCGGAGTGAGGAGGAGGAGGAAGAACGGGGGAGGGTATTCTGGACCAGGTGAAGAATCAAAAATGCTGGAAGTAGGAGTATAGAAAGAGAGGGAGAGATATTAGTAGGTAAAGATAAAGGTTCTTAACCTTGATATTTTGATCCACACGTGCAGGTGTGTGTGTGTGCAGTGTATGTATGTGTGTGTGTGTGTGTGTGTGTGTGTCTTTCGTTTGTCGGTCTGTTCCGCGATAACTCTCGACCGGATTCATCAAAATTATTTAAATTTAGTATTTTATTGAGGTCCTAAAATTTTACCTATAGTTTGTGGGCCGAATTAGGCCACTCGGAGCCAAATAGGGGCCCTTTTGGTGAAAATTGAAGACGAGCTTTCTATTTTTATTGAGTAAAGCAAAGCTCTTTAAATTTTGTAGGGTCGTTAAGAAAATATATTCGACTTCTGTAGTGAAATTTTGTGATCGTGAAAGCTAAGGGGGCCGCACTGTGGTAAAAAAATCGAAAAAGGGCCAAAAAAAGGCCGGTTGATATTTTTTAATTAAAACCTATCGTGTGCGGTATTACATGAAAGGTCTCGATGTCGTCATGCTTGATTGAACATTATTGATGCGATAGTTGAATCTGTGGAGGTTTACAGTTCACAGAACCACTAGTTATTATCTCACCGACACCGACTGAGCTAGTTGCACGATAAATTTTTCGTCGAATATTTGACCTACCCAGTTTTTCAACACGAATAAAGAAACAGATCTTTCTGAAAAGGTTTCCTTCTCTGAAGCAATCGAAGTTTCGAGTCAGTATCTTTCTCTTGTTTTTATGTAAATATTACAACGGGAAATTCCCTCTTATAAAACGACAACTATGCAAACAGAATGAACAAGACACTTGAAAGTTGAACAAGAAGAATTAACAAAGAAACAAAGAAATAAAAAATACTTCCAAGAATTGCAAATAAGGAAAACAATGCAGACGACATGAAGAGAATAAAAAGCTTAACGGACAGAATGATGTTATGATGAAATTAATAAACAAAGTCTACAAGAGAAAGACAATGGGAGACGTCGCAACTATGAGCTAGAGGAAGAAGTTGATAGAGGGAGAAGAAAGTTTGAGAGAATAATGAGAAGAAGAATTATTAAGAGAACAAAAACTAACCAAAAAATACTTCCTATACCTCTATTGATATACTTACTTATCTTCTTCTTTTTCTTTGCCTTTTCTCAGAACTTCTTTGTGTCGAAATTTGTCCCACAAACCCTTTCTTTCCACTGGTAGTCAAGTGGTTAACGCGCCAGTCTAGTCTTATTAGTCCTAATCGAGCAGTGTAAATAAGGCGATATTATTATTGTAATTTTATTATTTTTTAAAAAATATGTAGAAGGAAAAGATAATAAAAAAGAAAAGGGAGGAGACAAAGAAAATTTGGTGGAAAAAAATAAATGCAAGAGAAGAAACAAATCAGGAGGAAAATGCGTGGGACAATGAAGAAACTGCAAAGATACTTAAGTGAAGTTCTAGGTATGAGCAGCAGGAGAAACAGGAGAGAAAAAATGAAGGAGAATATAAAGAACGAAGACTAATGAAAACACAAGCAGAAGGGAAGAGAGAAGGGCGAAGAAAAAGTCGAAAAAGAAAGAAAAGTTGAAAGAGTAGAAAGGCAAATGATGGAAACTAACAATGCAAAAAGTTTTCTAGATGCAAGAGAAGAAAATGCCTCGACTTGGTGTCTTAAGAGAAGAAAATGGAATATTGTAGACCTACTGACTGAAAACTCTTGGAAAACTTGATCCTTTGTGTGTAAAAGATTCGCAGGACCCGTTCACACTTTCAATAGGAGCGATTTCAATAGCTCGATTGTTAAGGCGGCGTACTTGTAATCTGGACGTCGGATGTTCGAGCCCCAAGTTAAGGAAAAACTTAGTAAAGCGAGTTATGATAACATGAAGATAAAACAGAAAATACATTGGAGTTGATGGTCTGGTAATCAAGTCAGCTATGGGTTTTGCAAGTCCGGCATTCTCAGATTTCCCATCCATTGCATGGATTTTTTTCAATTACATTGAGAATATGACCAAGGGATGGAATAAACTATGTTTATTATACTGCCGAGTTATGACTCGGACCGAAAAGTTCCTTTACTCCAGGAGTCAGTGGTTTATGCTGCTGGTCCCAAGGATACAAGAATCTTGTGTGGTTTCTAAGTGGCACGATACCTGAGTTTGCCAAGTGGCACGATACCTGAGTTTGCCAAGTGGCACGATGCCTGAGTTTCCCAAGTGCCGCGACACCTGATTTTGCCAAGTGGCACGATACCTGAGTTTGCCAAGTGGCACGACACCTGAGTTTGCCAAGTGGCACGACACCTGAGTTGGCCAAGTGGCACGATACCTGAGTTCAGCAAGTGGCACGATACCTGAGTTCGCCAAGTGGCACGATACCTGAGTCGCCAAGTGGCACGACACCTGAGTTTGCCAAGTGGCACGACACCTGAGTTTGCCAAGTGGCACGACACCTGAGTTTGCCAAGTGGCACCCGAGTTCGCCAAGTAGCGCGTCATAGAGGGTGTGGTCGCGACTTTTCTATTAATCACAAAAGTGCCGGAGCGAATTATTCCTCAATACAGAAAGCATCAAAGTTGAAGAAAAAGCCTTCAACTTTCTCATGTAGGCGTTGTATGAGTATAATTTATTTAGCATGCTAAATTTCAGTCCTATAGTGGTGGATTTCAAGAAATTTAATTTAAATCCAAGTTTGGGTTAACTCTTTTGTCTGAATTCACTTCAACTTTTGACTCAATTTTTCGTAATCGGAGACCTCAGGTAATTTTAATATCTGCTGTCTTCAACTGATTAACACTATTGTTAGAATTGAATTCAACTTTTGAATTAATTTTTCGTATCTGGTATATAAACCTGGATCTAGAAAACAAAAATCCAGCGATCCTCTAGGATGGAAATCCTGCTCCTGCTCATGCTCCCCCACTTTCGAAAAGTTACAAAAATAATGCTTCGAGTATTATTGTTAAACTAATTCTCTTCCTAGAACAAGATAGAATTCTCACATTTCTCTCACATTAATATAGAGGAAGAGGTAGAGAGAGGTAGAGAGAGGGAGAGAGAGAGAGAGAGAGAGAGAGAGAGATAGGGAGAGAAAAAGACAGAGATCGAGCAAGAAAAAGAGAAGAAATTATTTTTAAAGATTAACGGGATATAAAGATAGCACAATTAGAGAGAGAGGAAGAAAAAGAGGGAGCGAGAGGGGAGGAGATAAAGATATGGGAGGAGGTAAGTGATAGTGAGAGAGAGTTGATGTGTATGTCAGAGAGAGAGGGTATGTGTGTGGGAGAGAGATAAAAAAGATTATGTTATGTTCGTGAGGGGAAATAGAAAACTGAATTTTCTCTTCACTTAAAATTAACATATTAGAGAACAAAACACATGCGGTTCTACGAAGACATCATCTCAAACATGATGGGAGGAATACATCATAAATTATGTAGTGATTTTTTTGTGTCCCAATCACATTCGGTTGGGTGGAAAAGCAGACAATATGCGAGTCATAAGATTAAAAATCACTCAGAAAAATAAGCTTCTATCGCAAAAAAAAAAAAAAAAAAAAAAAAAAAAAAAACTAAAAAGCAACCCAATAGGTCAGAAGCATTGTCGGCTTGTTTACAACACCTGTATTTTCCGACCAAAATTTTTCAAATTTTTTTTATTGGGACTCTACTACTGACCTCAAGGTTACAAGTCCGCTGCTTTAACACCATATCTATTGAGTTTGGTCTGACTCTAAAGTGAGTACCTACTAGATTTAATTTTATTCAATTGATAATATTAGATTTCATTTATTTATTTATTTTATAACTATGTTTTTTTATTACTATCAACTATAGTCATTTTATTACCATCAACAAGAATATATATATTTTTTTTAAAAGCTAGTAGAAGTGTCAGTTCTTCAGTTACTTCAAATGCTGTCCAAACTGAATATGAAGTATATCAGTCCCCGGTTTCCCTCAGAGACTCACAAACTCACGAGTTTTGGCATTACTTTCATTCATATACTTTTCTTTTTGGAAAAGTTCTGGCATAACTTCTCTTTCGGAAAAGAAAAGGGATTGTGAGACGTGATATTTACTTCCATTTTGGCAATCGGAGTGCTGAACCCTATTCAAACAAGTTGACTACTGTCCCAGTGAAGTCACTCCATAGACTGGGAGACTGGGGAGGGAGAGGGAGAGGGGAGAGGGAGAGAGAGAGGGGGAGAGGGAGAGAGAGGGGAGGGAGAGAGAGAGATTGAGGGGGAGAGAGAGAGAGAGAGAGAGAGAGAGAGTGAGAGAGAGAGACGAGGGAAGACAGAAGTTGGATAAAATATAATTGATATGAGAGCCATCAAAGGTAAACCAATACGAAAGAAATTTATTTGACACTTTTGCTCTACCCCTGTAGACTTGAGTCTAGATTTGCGCATTGTTTTACATGGGGAAAATGTAAGTTATGCATTTTTGACTGGCACAATAGATCTATTTAGGCCGCAGTGTTGATTGTATGAGTTTTTCACACTTTTTCACATTCTCTTCATATATCAGTATAAACAGAAAAGTGAGAAGTTGTACTAGATGTTCATGAATATCAGAACATACCTGGACAGTGGACATACAGGTGACTCTTGTTGTTCTTCTATCTTTATGCCTCTACAACTATAGTTACATCAAATCGAAAGTTCCACACTTTCCATAACCTACCGAGCAATCCAGCAGGAAATAGAATAACACATCAGCTGCTGACCAATTTAGAATAGAATAGAATAACACACTCAGGCCACAACGAAATGGAAATAATATTATTCTAGCAGCATATTACATAAGTGAGTGATTGGTGGTGGAGGGAGGGGGGGGGGATATATGTAGGATAAATAAAGTGTCTAACTTCAATCGGAAAAGTGGTCTGTGCCTCTACACGCGAAAAGAGAGAGTTTGAGTGTGTGAGCGAGTGAGAAAGGAGGAAGGAGAAAGATAGCAGGGACATAAGAAAAAGTTGCTCAGGAGTTTACGGAACGTCCAGAAATATCACAAAAATTGAAATCGGAGCAAAAAAATATTTTATTTTACAAAAACGAACACAATACTTCCGATTTCTAATATTAGAAATTTATCGGAAGTACTACGGACATTATATGATTCTGTTGATTCGATGTAGCCACAAATCAGGAAAAACCGGAGAAAAACAATAATTTTCAAAACGAAATTTTCTCTTGCTTCAGTAAGATTGTTAGGCGAGGTGAATAATATGATTAAGTTAAAATAAAGGTCAAGAAAATGCCTATAGCAGGTTACATTATCAATACGAGCACCACAGCAAGGTCAATCGGATGCCTCCATTAAGTTTTAGTTTAGTTTATAGAGAGTTTTAGGTCAATAGAGTATCAAATTAGGTCAATTAGGTTCCTTATTTGTCTCGTATAATTTGATATGTAAAATCTCCATCATAGAGTTGCACCGATCTCATTGTCACCCCCACTCTCACCACGACGGAATAACCTCCCCCTCCCACTACCACAATGCCCTTTCACTCCCCTCCTCCTCCTCCCTGACTCTCATATTAAGCCTCCAAGCGTCAAAACAATTATATGCTCGTGTTTCTCCCAATCCCCCCCCCTCCTCCACCTTGTCTCCTTGTGTTGTGATGTTGATTTTAAATTTCATTAGATACAAAAGAAGGACAGGGAATGGCGTGTTGTGGGATGTGAGGGAGAAGGACAGAGATATAAGAGAAGAATGGACGGGAGAGAGAAAGATGGAGAGGAAAGAAGGGAGGGAGGTATTATTGTTTCAACATTTGTTAACATACTATCATATTGTTATCCTTTTTCAAATCTATATTGACAGACATCTGTCTCTCTTCCTTTTATTATTAACTGTCCTCCCGTCAGTATCCAGCCTGGTCATTTGGTTTTTCATTCCCTCCACCAAGCCATTTTATCCAAGCTTTTGTTGTGTGGTGTTTTCTTTCTATTTTCCCCCCTACATTGTCCGAGAAAGAGTTTGTTTGTGTGTTTGAGAGAGAAAGAGAGAAGGAAAAAGAGACGACGAAAAAGAGAGACAGAGAGAGAAATAGGTTTTTTATATGTGTATTTTTGAGAAAGAGCGAAAGTGAGAAGAAAAAGGGTGAGAGAAAGAAGTAGGTAACCGATATGAAAATATAGAGAAACCGTTCAAAATTGTCGCTACTCTCTCTCTCTCTCTTTCTCTCCCCTCCTCCTCCTCCGGCAACAGTTTCATTTCTCAATAAAAAAAAAAACTAGAAAGAGAGGGGAGAACTGTTTCTTTATGACCGCCATAAATCTATCAGTCATAGAGAGAAAGCGAGAGGGAAAGAGAAAGAGAGAGAGAGAGAGGGAGAGAGAGAGAGAGAGAGAGAGAGAGAGAGAGAGAAGAGAGAGAGAGAGAGAGAGAGAGAGAGAGAGGGAGGAAGAAATATGAGCGTAAAAGACAGAGAGAGAAATATGAACATAAAGCTAGGTAGAGCGTAGGAAAAAAAAACACTGCCAATTATGGACACAATACTTCCTCGTGATTGCTTCACATTGTAAACACGTGTCAATTTTGAGATTTTATAGAAAATTACTTGTATCTCCAAAGCGGCTCAACCGATTTTCTTCAAATTTGTTTTATATGGTAGAATATCGTTTTTTCTACAATCTGAATTCTACAAAAAATTCTGTATCGGCAAGTCGTGGTCCTTATTTTTTTACTTTTTTGTCCAAAATTTCGGATTTTCCTAAATATCAGAGTCAAATTATAATTAATTTAAAAATAAATATAAATTACCTATGTAAAACAATAATATGCATATTCTTACAAAATTTCATCGAAATCGGGTGTACCGTTCACGAGATATAAGCGTTTAAGTAAAAAGTTAGTGGTCAGGCGCATGGTCTTTTTCACCCAGAACCGCTAGTATGAATTCAATGAATTTAAAATGGGACCATCTACAGAATGTCTCCAAGATGTGTGCAAAATTTCATCAAAATCGGTCGAGTAGTTTCCGAGATTTGCGCGTTACAAGGAATCGTTTTAACAGACAGACAGACAGACAGACAGACCGACAGACGGACACAAAACCAAATTTACTCAGTAGGTTATGAAACGTCCAGAAATATGAAAAAAATTGAAATCTGAGCAAAAAAATATTTTTTTTTACAAAAACGAACACAATACTTCCGATTTCTAATATTAGAAATTTATCGGAAGTAATATACGTTTATGATAGGAAAATAGTGCGAACCCACACATTTATTGAAAATGAAAAAAAAAGAGAGGAATATAACCCCATTTGACAACCGAGCAGGTGTTAATATAAACCCATTTATTTGCTCGCTGGAAACACAGGGAAACGAGACAGGTAGAAAATAGGAACGAGGCAGTAGAAACAAACGCATAAAAAGGAAAAAATATAGACACAGTGAAAACAAATGATAAAAATAGTGACACAGAGAAACAAGAGAAATAATTGAACTACAAACAGAGGGTATCAAATATACATTTTAAAAATAATATACATCAAAGGAATGGAAATATAGTTCAACGAAAATGGAACACTTCAAAACAACATATTGAACATTATTTGACGAAAGGTTATTTTTATTTATATATTATCAAGCCACTATGAAGTGACAGATGGTAGAAAAAGGTTATCCATTAATATGACTGAAAAATAACAACAAAAACTTTCTTTAAATATTAGTGAGTGTTGGGACTTTAGTAGGATAACTTCGCGCTCACAGGTTGTCTTTCGCGGTTTTCACTAAAAGATGTTCAGATAGATGGTTACACAAGATCGAGATTACACGAGATAAATATTACACAAGATAGAGAGATAAGGGGATCACTTACACGATGACGAATTATGACAGACTGATCGCCTCCTTGCGTTAGGTACCTCATGCAGTAGGTACCACAAACTTGCTAACGGGCTCCGAATGCAAGTTGCACTTCGGTAGAAGGCGAAGGTCGACGACACACGGGGTGATTAATAAGTTAAGTCGCCGACACACGGTGTTGAACGCGATAGGTACGATAGGATAAAGGGGAACTGGTTTTTAGTACTAAACATTCCCCCCCACAAAATAGGATGCTATTTTCCCACTGCACTGTTCTTCCTTTAGACTAATTGGAATCAGGAAGAAGATAGGCAATATGAGAAAACTGGGGTCTCATAAAAGATAAGTTCATTTGATACTCAGAAATCGACTTGATTTCCAAAACACAAGATTAGTAAAAAAAGAAAAAAGAAACTGGTTATCAGAAATCCACTTGATTTCTAATAAGATACACAAAAAATATTCGCATGATCTCTCAGCAAAAGATTCCACCACCACAATTTAAGGTTAATTTTATTGATCACAATTAAGAAAAAGAGAGAGAGAAAAAAAAAAACAAGATAAAATCACCAAGTATTTACAAAAAAGAATGAAGCCCACAGGCTTGATCACTGTTGCGGAGCACTCACAGGTAGCACCGCCAGTTTGGACACAGGACGGATCAGCTCACCATTGGATGTCCTCACAGTCACCACACGGACCACATTGTCCTCGCCAGGCATCACCTTGGTAACTACACCCAACGGCCATTGTTGAGGTGGAGAAGATTGACTCTGGATTATAACAACGTCATTGATCTTCAGACTATTGGAGGATGATGTCCACTTGTTTCTCTGGATAAGAGTGTTGAGATAATCTGATCTCCATCTTTTCCAGAAACACTGAGATGCTTGAACAATGAGAAGCCAACGCTTCAAGGGTGGAATGTAGGTTTGAGACACATCACTCTCAGGCCGCGCCAGAAGTGGAGCTCCAGTCAAGAAATGACCTGGAGTGAGGATGTCCACACCATCATTGGGATTTGCTCCAAGAGCACACAGAGGACGACTATTCAAAATCGCCTCGATCTGGACAAGCAGAGTATTAAACTCTTCATAATTGAAGGAGTGATCACTTATCACATGCTTCAAATGTCCTTTCACAGATTTTACTCCTGCCTCCCACAATCCACCGAAATTGGGAGCCGATGGAGGGTTGAAGATCCAGAATATCTCCTTCAGAAGGAGATGAGATGCAATTTGATCATGAGAGTTCAAAAGGAACTGATAAGTTTCAGATATATGGCGAGCAGCTCCCTGGAAATTGGTGCCATTGTCAGAGTAGATTGACGAAGGAAGACCACGTCTTCCGATGAAGCGATCCAATGACGCTAAGAAGCACGGAGTGGAGAGAGATGAAAGAAGCTCCAGATGAATTGCTTTAGTCGCCATACAAATGAAGATTGCGAAGTACGCCTTCACAATGGGAGAATTCCGACGAGGTCCGGACTTGAGAGAAAAAGGACCCGCAAGATCCACTCCCACATTGATGAATGCGCGTCCTTGCGCAAACCGGGACACAGGTAGGTCTGCCATCACAGGTTGATGAAACAGAGGTTTCATTTTTACACATTTAACACACTTTGATAAGATACTTCGAATCTGATTTCGTGCTCCGATAATCCAGTATTTCCGCTGGAGCAAGGATTGCACAACTTTTGGTCCACCATGAAGAGTTAGTTGATGATAGGATTCAATGAGCAGCTTGGTCAAATACGCTTTAGCGGGAAGAAGTATTGGATGCTTCGATCCTTCAGGGATGGGAGCACGAGAGAGCCTCCCCCCCACAGCAAGAATCGCCGTTGAGTTGATGATCGGCGAGAGATTCCGCAGATGAGCAGCACACGGTTGACCAAGACTGACTGATTTCAACTCATCATTCATGTGACACTGTTGAGTGATACGGATGCACTGAGTTAGAGCACGATCCAGTTCTGATAAAGTTAAATTTGATGACACTATCGGTGATGCACGATTTCGACAGTTGTCGATGAAGCGTAACACAAACGCTATGACACGTTTCACTTTGGTAAGGGAAGAAAAATTTTCAATAGTTTTCATCAAATAGTTATCTTCCGTTTTGATCACAAGTGTAGTAGAAGGTCTCAACTCGGGAATAGGTTGTTGCACAGTAGCCAACGGTTTTGGCCACACTTCCGGCGATTGCTTGAGGAATGATGGGCCTTTAAACCACAATCCATTGCTCACAAGTTGAGATGGCATCAACCCTCTACTAGCAGGATCCGCACTATTCTTGTCAGTGGTGACGTGTCGCCATTGACTTGGTTCAGATGACTCGAGAATTTGAGTCACGCGATTTCCCACATAGATTTTCAGGAGATATGGTGGAGTTTTCAACCATGAAAGCACCACAGCACTATCTGAAAATAAATACACGTTATCTATCGATAGTTTTTGAGATAAAAATTTCAATGATTTGACTGTCTTTACAAGCAAGTAAGCTGCATTGAGCTCAAGACGATTGATAGTTTGCACTTTCAAAGGTGCAACTTTACTTTTCGCACGGATTAGATAGGTTCTGACATCATCGTCAGTATCACAAACACGAAGATACACAATACATGAGTACGCAGAAATGGACGCATCAGCAAATCCAACCAGACTGATGGATTTGGAATTAGCCGACGGAATGTAACGAGAAATTTTGATGTCACTCACCAACGGCAATTCTGCAGTGAATGTCTTCCATTTTTCCTGAAGATGTTCAGAGAGAGGAGTATCCCACGAAAGATTGCTATCAAGCCACATCTTCTGTAAGAATATCTTCATCCAAATGGTAATGGGGCTAAGATATCCATTCAGATCATAAATGGATGCCACACTGCTCAAGATTTTTCTCTTCGTCATTTCAGTTGATTCAGGAGGAATGATCGAGTAAAAGAAGACATCACTTGTTGGATTCCACTTCATACCCAAAAGTTTGATTGAGTCGTCAGATCCAAGATTATGAGACAGCTCACATGCCTCTGGTGGCAGATCATCCAGCACATCTGGATGAGAACTGGCAAACTTACGCACACTGAAGCCTCCAGAACGAAGCAATGCGATAAGTTGATCTCTGAGGTCGATGACCTCTGATACACTCTGACTCCCGGTGACGACATCATCAACATAGATGTCATCTAACACCACGGGAGCAGCACAGGGATAGTTAGATCCTTCATCCAGCACGAGTTGTTTAAGCACTCTCTGTGCCTGAAAAGGGCTTGGAGGAAGCCCAAAAGTCACGGTCGTTAATTCAAATTCTTTGAATTCCGGATTATCTTTTTCCATCCATAAAACATGTTGATACTTTCGATCAGCCTCTGTCACCCAGATAGACCGATACATAGCTTGAATGTCACAAGTCAATGCCACTGCATTGAGTCTGAATGTAGTTAGAAGGTCGCCAATATCCTTCTGCAATTTGGGGCCTACCATGAGAGACTCAGCTAAGCTCAACTGATTAGAACCCTTCACATTAGGGTCAAAAACAACACGGAGTTTGGTAGTACTAGAACTCTCTTTATGTACACCATGATGAACGAGGAGATAATCAGACGACATATTAGTAGGAACCATATGACCTTTGATCAGGTAGTCATTCAGATTATCAGCATAGAGTTCTTTTAATTTGGGGTTCTTGTCTAATCTTTTCTTTAAGTTAGAAAGACGACTTACCGCTTGAGATTTATTAGTTCCCAGAGTAGGAGGTTGATTGTTGCGAAATGGCAAGCTTACAACATACGTACCAGATGGATCACGATAGTGAGTTCTCACGAAATGTTCTTCACATGCGAGATCTTCAGGATTTTCCACGGGAGGAATGTCACTTACATTCTCCATCTCCCAGAAGCGTTGAAGTTGAGTGGATATGGGATCTTCAATGCTGGATATAAAGAGCGATGTACATTTGGGTTGGTTGGTGGAAGAATAAACACCATCTTCCTGAACACTACCCATGAGAAGCCACCCAAACTTGCTTGGAATTGCGGATGGAAATCCTGTAATGATCGGCATATTAGATAACACGATATGAGCGTAATGCTCAGCACCAATCAACATGTCAATACACGTTGAGACTTGTTTGTGAAGATAAGATGAATCTGCAAGTTGCAAATGAGCGAAACGTTGCAGCACAGATGTTGGGATGGATGACGGCAAGTCAGCAGCGATTCTTGGCAAAACCACGGCATGAACACATAAGGGCTCACAGCTGGACTCCAAGTGAGGAGAAACTTCACACTTGACTTCTCCCCTGGATTGAATTGGATTCGCGGATCCAATTCCTGATATCTGGATGGTTGAACGTCCTCTTGGTAGTTTGAGGGTTTGCGCCAACTTCTCCGTCACAGCAGAAATTTGACTTCCGGGATCGATAACACAGCGCACCGGAATCCAGGCCCCCATGTAGTCTTGCACTTTCACGATAGCCGTACCCAGAAGAATACTGGAACACGATTGCAAACTAGATTGCATAACACCACTGATAGGTAGATTAGTAGAAGTCGAGGGCTTCTGATCACTAGACACAGGATGTAATAAAGTGTTATGTGAGGAACTATTACACACACGACACTTATACTTTGATTGACAGTTCAATGAAGAATGGGTTGATCCAAAACAACCAAAACACAATTTGGCTTGTTTCACCACAGTGAACCTCTGAGATGGATCCATCTTCAAGAACTTGTAACACTTTGATAGCATGTGACCCACGTGATCACATGCAGAACACTTTCTAGCTGAGATGTATTCTCGGTTAGAATTGAAAGGTTTAGATAATTGAGCCTTATTTTCGGGCTCCACATTGGTAGCTACCAGCATCTTAGATGTGGTCTGGGGTTTAGATTTCACAACACTCTGATGAGAAGTTGAAGTTGACTCGACTGAGTAAACTTCAAGCACAGATCGTTTTGCTTTCACGAAACTTACCACATCGTCATAATTTGGAAAAACCACATTTGCTTTTTCGGTTTCAAACTCCATCCGAGTTTTAGGGTCCAATGCTCGTAAGCAATGATGAACCAAAACAAATTCACGGAAGTCAGGTAGATTAAGACCTCGCAGAGATTCAACAGTTGTACAGAATTCATCAAGATAAGATGAAAGACTGGTAACTGTATCTTTAGTCAGAGGTTGAAACTGTAGGATTTTATTTAAGTGACAAGCAGCAATAATTCGTTTTTTAGAAAACCGATCGCACAAGGTACGATAAGCCAATGGGTAATTGGCAGCAGAAAATGATACATTTTCAATGGTGGATAAAGCAGGACTCTGTAGGTATTGCTTCAGGTAAGAAAATTTTTGTATGTCACTAAGTTGATTACACGTGTGTACGATCTCGTCGTACAGAGATTTCCACGATGGAAATGCTGTTATGTCACCCGAGAAGATAGGGATAGAAATGGTGGGTAACTTAAGCTTGAATGAAGTTGAAGGGTTGGTAGAGTCACGTGACGTTGATGCACGAAAACTGGATGCAGCAGCAGCCTCAGCCTCTGCAGCTTCTTGATTCAGTTGGGCAAGATGAGCCTTCACCTGAAAGAACAACTCCTCAAACTTCTTGGTCTCCTCCACAGTAGACGTAGGTTCCTCTGTTGATTTCAGCTGGGCGTTGAGGATGTGAATCTGATCTGTCACATATCGAATTTATCCCAAGTGCTTGCAAGATTTTCACACCTGACACGAAAGATCTGTTGTTTATCATTCTTGCCTATGAGATCCACACAATCTTGCACTCTGGTTTGATATCTCTCACGCGCCTTGATAAACTGCTCCATTTGTTGAGCTTTAGTGAGAGACATTTTAAGAGAATGATAACACAACAAAAAAAATACCAACTTGTTAAAAAAGTAATAACAAACTTACCTTACACAGATAAAAATCATAAAAAGATCCTAAGTGAAAATTTAAATAAGAATCTTTTAATTCACTGAATAGTAGGTACTTACACACGTCACACGGTGTGCATGTAGATATCACAAAAAAGATAAAGATAATGCACGGTTAGGTAGATATTCAAAATAATTAATTCCAAAATATAAAAAATAGAGAAATTAATTTTAGAAATAAGATAAATTTTGAAATGATCAAACACACGTCACACTATCAATTTTCACAATATCTCCTAAGCAGGAGGAAATGTAGCTTATTAATGGAAAGCAATAAAGCCACAAAAAAAAGTCAAAATCCCAATTGATAATAAACTTTTCAAAAAAAGATAAATTCACGAGAAAAAAAAAATAAATGATCAAATAACACAGGAAAATCCTAAATAAGTAAACAATTGAAATTATTTACAAAATCATAAATCACTAGTTTGAACTATATTTAAAATAAATGACACCATATTCGAAAAGGTTATGAAAAGATCAAATTAAAACACACGGAAAATTAGGTTTCCAAAAGGAAAAGTAAAAATGATTCATTATTTAAAAAGATTAACACTTCAAAATCAGGTCAAAAGGGGTTTAAATAAAAAAAAATTAACAAAACACAAGTAAAATTAAGTTTTACCAAAAATGAAGAAAATTTTTCACTATTTCTTCACAAATTATGATAAAAGATAAGTCACCAAAAAGATTTAATTTTAAATGTAAATAATTAAATAAATATAAAAATAATCAATTATATACCAAATTTAACTAAGTAAGTATAGACTATAGAAAAATGGTATAAAATAGACTATAAAAAGAACACGTCTTATCAGTAGGTACGCGGTGTAGGTATCTCCTAATGAGAATCCGAAATCAAAAGTAAGTCGATGGTATTCAATCTCATTGAATTAAAAAATAATCACAGTTTGAATTAAAATAATTAGGTTATTTAATTCGCAGCACAATGAAAAAGGTTAAATTAACGATCACTTAAATGACTAATCAAAATGCTGAGAGATCGCGATAAAAATAAAATTCATAAACAATAAAAATCAACCAATTGTTTTGATCAAAGCAAAATAAAATTAGATTGTTTACCGATCAGCCCACAATGCTGTTCTATCGCAACTTCTATTTAGTTTGAAATTTGGTAAGGGAGATAAATAACACATGATAAAGATAGCAACCAAAGAGAGAAGCCGACTAGGCTTTCAGATCGCCATTTTGGATATGAAAAATAAGTAAAACTTAAAAGCTAAACTTATCTGATACAGATCCAGTTTTCACACACAGGATGATGAATTTGATAAGGAGATTTCCTCTAGCTGAAGAAAGAACACTGCAAAGAGAATTGAGCTCCATACACAAGATAAAATGAGATCACAAAACTTTGAAAGTTACCACGAACGCGTAACGCGACGCTTCAATGAACAGAAGGTTCACTGACAAAAGTTTTAACAATAAAAAAAAAACCCAAACAAAAAGATTTTAAAGGCTTCCGGACCGAACGAACCAGTTATGTTGGGACTTTAGTAGGATAACTTCGCGCTCACAGGTTGTCTTTCGCGGTTTTCACTAAAAGATGTTCAGATAGATGGTTACACAAGATCGAGATTACACGAGATAAATATTACACAAGATAGAGAGATAAGGGGATCACTTACACGATGACGAATTATGACAGACTGATCGCCTCCTTGCGTTAGGTACCTCATGCAGTAGGTACCACAAACTTGCTAACGGGCTCCGAATGCAAGTTGCACTTCGGTAGAAGGCGAAGGTCGACGACACACGGGGTGATTAATAAGTTAAGTCGCCGACACACGGTGTTGAACGCGATAGGTACGATAGGATAAAGGGGAACTGGTTTTTAGTACTAAACAGTGAGTATGGGCGCCATAATCACAAGTTATGATTATGGTGGTGCCCAATATACCTACAGACAGTAAGTAAAGTGATGAAAAGTAGAGGAAGATGGAAAAAATAAGAATTATTTGAGAGATAGAGGAGACTCAGATAAAACGAAGGAGCAAGTTGCAAAAGAAATCTTCTTCATCATCAAACTACACTCGCAATAGTATTGTGTGTATACACTTTACAGTAATGAATGGTAAAGACTCCGGAATCACGTCAATAAATATTTTGAATAAAATACAGGTGATTCTATGTGTACTAAAACAAACAGGATTAAAATAGAAGAAAAACCGATAAATGGAACAGTGTAGACTGTAGTTTATTTGAAGAAAAAGAAGAGACGGTAAAAGAGAAAAAAGAGGATGGTAAAAAAGGAAAGCCAGAAAATAGCAAATGGAGTTACATAAAAAAAATAGAACAAGAAAATAACGAAAAGACTTGGTAGAACATAATGACAGCAAGATGAAAATACCATCAGCGGGTGTACTAGCAAGGCTGTATGGAAAATCTAAGTCGAGCAGGTATATTACACAAGTTAGACACTGTCAGTAATATGCTGGAACAATAGACACATCAAGGAAGAGAGAAATAGATGAAGAATAAAAGAAATGGGGCTTGAACACACAAACAAAGCGGTAGAGAAAATGTCGGTTCTAACAAAAAGAAATTGAAAAAGTGAATTGGAAAACTCAATGAGCAGAAAAATGAGAGCTAGAGAGCAAAGTACACTAAAGATTTTCAAGAAAAGGTGACAACAATGAAAGAAATACAGAAATAAATAAAAGATAAACCGAAAGAAATGAGCAAGATTGAGCAGCGAAGAAGATGGTGTTGGGAGAATGTGAGCACTTATAACTATAACTAACACATAATGAAACACTTGTTGTGTCACGATAATCCTTTTCTCAACAAACTAGAAGAAACTGTGCAGCCGGAAGCAATGGAACCTGATAAAGTAGAAGTACATGAGATACGTAGCATGAGAAATGAATCCAGATAATACCAAAACAGAGAAATAAAACAAAAAGAACAAAGACAATGAAGACAACGAGGAAAACACACACAAAGAAGAAAACACTAAAGTAAGAATATCAAAAGGTAATGATAAAGAAGATGACGCTTAAAATGAAATAGATATCATATCATATTTGTATAAAAACTAATGTTCACTGGTAATAATACCATGGTACATAAGGAAGAAGGAGGAGAGAGGGAGAGACTACTTAAAGTAACTCTGAGATTGAGAAAGAAAGGAAAAAGCAAGATTATGGGAAGACGAGAAAAAAAGACAATGTAATGAAAATATAGGATGTAATAGAAGCAGAATGCAATAGCAGATGCACAGATGAGGAGGAAGGGAGGGAGCATAGATGAATACATAAATAAACCAGGAGGAGGGATTATTGCTTCCTCCCTCTCCTCTCTCCCAGGGTTGATCCCCGTTATGAGGGCAGTAGAAAAGGAATGAGGACAGGAGAGAATATTTATGAATGTGGGTAGATAAATAACAATTAGAGCAGAGCAGGATGGGGAGGGGAAGGATTAGGGACAAAGGAACATCCCAGAAGCAAGAAGTAACTTTTTGCAGGAAGAACGATTCCTGACTAGAAATAAGGTAAAAATAGATGGTTCACTTCATTTGAAGACAGATTAAAATAGATAAAGTTTCAGGAATGATTTTTTAAAGGTGGTTTCTCATATCTGATACTATCCAGTTCGTGAATGACAAAACACCTCTTCTCTTCATATCCTTGTACGGATTTGGTCGAACTTTTCAAACAACACTTTTCTACTACAACCTGATGAGGTGCATTTTCCAGAGCGTTAGCACACAGTATATAGTATTTGTTCAGTCTGCAACAAGCTTTTGTAAAGGCTTTTAATTATGTCTTCTTTGTGTGCATTATTTTCAACTTCCTTCTCTCTTCACTTGTTTTGTGGGGGATATCAATTATTTTTGTTTTGTTTTTTCTTCTTTTTCAAACACATGTACAATTACGAGCCATTATTCAGCTGAACCATTGTTGTCTCCCCCTTTCTCTCTCTATCTCCCTCTCGAGCTGTCTGTGGTACATTCGAAAGCTCCACCACATCAATAGAGAGCCAATCTCTCTCGTCCTTCTCTCTCCCTTTGACTAACATTACATATTCTACATTGATGAAGAATCATACAATCCCTCTCTCTCCGACCCTACTTCTCTCCCTTCCTCACGTCATAATTTTGCCTTCAATGTTTCGAAATGCTGTTCTTCTGTGATGGGTCTCATATAAAACTGATTCAATTCAATTCAATTCAATTCAATTCAAATATTTATTGTGATATTTATACATAAACATTTTACACAATTTACAATAATATTTTTACCTACATAAAAAAAAACACTAACATTAGTTACACCTATATCTAACTTAATATCTAGCTATCTACCCGTTCAGAACTGGGAAAGTCAACAATGATAGGACAAATTTAATAGTTATATATTGATTTGTTCTAGCAAAGTTATATAAGATGCAAGTGAAATAGTAGTAAGGTCTATAACAAGTATGAGTATGAGTATGAGAAGTATGAGTCAAGTATGAGAAGTATGAGTCCAGTACAATGTACACACATCACATAACTGTCATAAGGTAGGCCGATGGTGAAAATGGAAATGGATCTCACATGCTGTCAGATAAAAGTGAGACATATGAGTAGTAGATCTCTTTAGAATACATTGATTTCTTAGTACATTATGTACTCCAGAAAACGCACGAAAAAATGTTATTTTAGCCAATTATTTAGTAAAATCAAAAGAATAGATGAGTGGAAGAGATTGCCATAGGCAATAACCCTGCCCTTTAGTTAGGACGTATATTTATATATATTTTTCTATTCCTTTTCCCTTTTATTGTATATATTCTTCCCATTTTTTCATTGTTATAATAATTATAAGTCTTTTATATTTAATAATAATAAAAATAGAGATAAATGTAAAATAAAATTACCATATAAAACATGTAAGAGGGAGGAAAAATAGAGATATGCAGAGCATCAGAAACACAGAATTTTGCGTTCTCCGTATTGTCAAAACACCGTCCTCTCCCTTCATACAATAAGATAATAATCCCCACCCTCCACCCCAAGGACTGAGAGGTAGGGGGGTCGTGTCCTCATTGATTTGGGTAAAAGACAATTAAATTAGCCCCCCCTCCCCATAGTGTCGAAGGAAGGGACGGCAAATTCCATTATTGCTTTCCTGAGAAAAAGACCATTGTTCCAATAACATGAGCAAATGGTACACACCACTGGGGCACCCGCTTTCGTATGAAATTTATAATTAAAATTGAATTCAATAATAAGTCGTGTAATTGTTGACTTTGTTAACATTCAATTTGCGAGGGAAAAGAATTTTTTCGATTTTTTTTTTTCGTACCACGCAACTATAATTCCCAATTTGTATTATTTGTTTGCAATTCGTAGTATTCTTTCTTTCTATTATCTATGCATAGCATAAATTTAATTTAATTATTGCTTGTAAAAGAGAGCATAGAATCATAAAAAATTATATGATTTTTGTTCTAGGTAGGTATTTTATTTTACAATATTTAAAATTAAACACCTGGAACAATTTCTTACGCCAACAGATTGCCATTTCTACATCACAAAACATTACTTGTCTGAGCTAAGATTCTATAATAGGTATCGGTCATCCACTGACATCATTTTGAGATTCTGGTTTGGCACCTTTTCATTTCACATTCATTGACTAGAATTTTGCAATAAGTTTTACAATACACTTTTTCATAAAAAGTTCTTGAAGGAATCACTCACTTGTACGAATGAGCATCCTGTTAGAGCCAACTTGTACAACTTGCAATGTTATATGTACATAGGTTTCTTAAGTTTCTTTAAATTTAAAGAATCCTAGTTTAAAAAAATATTACTTCGGATTTCTAATCATCATCATAGGGTGGCGTCATGGTGAACCATGGTAGCCAGACAGTGGAGGAATGACTCAGCACATCTACCAGTCTTTACAAGGAGGCTAATAATTTACAAGGGCCTCAGAAACCAAGCCAATGCTGGTCTACTCCCTCTTTATAGTCCCCCAGCCAGACTGCTGGTCTACTCCCTGTTTATAGTCCCCCAGTAAGACTTTCTGATATGAATATTCTAATAAGGATTTCTAATATGAACCTTATAACAAATAATTCCCCAACTTTCAATATTAATTATATGAATTATATTTTTTGAACTTGCTGGGACTAAATAAGAAATATTTTAGGACCATATTGCTTCATTTTTGAGTGAAATCAACGAGAGAAACGTAAATGAGAGGGAATGCAGAAAGAAAGTTATAGTTAAGAGATTGAAAGAAGAGGGGAGTGGGAGAGAGAGGAAGAAGGAAGGGGAGGAACGAGGGGAGGGGATAGAGGGAGGGAGAGAGTGGTAAATAAATGGCAGAGATGGGGGGGGGAGGGAGGGAGGGAGAGAGAGTAGTAAGTAAATGCCAGAGTCACAATCGGACAAAAGACAAAGCGCGTGACACAATAATCCCAGACACCCGTGCAGAATATTAATAGAGGAACCAGCAGATAAGGAGGAGTAGTGTGTGTGAGAGAGACAGAGAGAGAAAGAGAGAGAGAGATAGAAAGGGAAGGGGAAGGATGGGATAGAGGGGGAGACAAAAAGTAAGGAGAGGAAAGAAGAAGAGGAATGGGGGAAGGAGGGATTAGTAGGTGGACAAAAGGAAAAGAAGATAAATAGAGAAATCCCCTCGAATATATCCAGAGACATAAAGAGAGGAAGAAACGAAACTGCATTAAAAGGAAAGAGAAATAGGGTGAAAGGTAAAAGAGGCAAGGAAGATTGGCAGAAGAAGTGGGTGGAGAAGGTAATAAGAGGACAATCTTACCTCTGCCGCCTCCTCTACAATACCCACTTTAATACCTTCACCCTGTATTGAAAGGGATATATTTCTGCCTATATTTCTCATCACAAGGTCCACTTCTTTAACTTTTCTTCTCTACTTCATTTGAATTGATACTTCCTCTTTTTCTATAACGTTTGAAAAACTGTCTTCTTCAGTGAAATCAACCACAAATATATATCCAGGGTTCGACCATTGTAATAACTAGATATTTATTTATACTGCTCGATTAGGACAAAAGAGCTCCTTTAATCAACACCTCGGACCTTTCTTTGAATAGGGCGTTCTTCACACCTCGGCTGATAGAGAAAAGCAGAAACAGAGAAGAAAGAAAATAGTAAGAAAGATAGAAAAGAGAGAGAGAGAGAGAGAGAGAAATAGAGGAGAAAGAGAAAGAGAGAGAGGAGAGAAAGAAAGAGAAAGAGAGGTAGTACAGTATTGTAATAGTATCAGCAAATACAGAATCATAATTCCGGATATTCTCTCATTGTAGCTTCAGCATTTTATAGTTATGGATACATACTCGTACATAGATAGGTGCACTAAGCACTTTGAGGGATAAAGCCCCGCCATAACAGTCATATATATACCTATCTATCTCTCCTTCATACCATTATAAGCAGTGGCGAATACCAGTATTTCAGAGAGTCATCATATTTTTTTTTTTTTTGGACGGCAAGACTGTTAATATAAGTTCTCATTGATAACAGTACAGTCATGGATCTGTTAACATTTGATCCCACATCCAGTAATTTTTTTAAAGAAATAACTATTTTTTCTCATTTCAAGACCACAGAGATAATCCTCAATTTGATTTGGTTAAAAAAAGAATGGTAAGCTCGCATGGTGACCAGGGTTCGATCCCCAGCGAGCCAGGTTTTTTTTGCTCTTTACTTGGATGTTCGGGGTTTCATGCCTCGTGAGGAAAAATGAGACCAGTGGTGGAATAATTGGCAAACAAGATATTGTAAATTCAAGTGGTAAAGTCCTATGATTCTGTTTGTGATTGCTTATAATTTTTCAATTGATGCTTTTTAAAAAATTAAGGAAATCTTTACATTATCTTCTTCTTCAGTTCCGCTCAGGATGCTGGCGGCTACCATTCTGGCTATGATTTTACTTCCGATAAATTTCCAATATCAGAAAGAGGAAGTATTGTGTTTGTTTTTGAAAAAAAAAACCTTATTTGTGGCGATTCAAATTAGTTCTGTGGAAGACATGTTGAACCATTATCTTATGTTTGCTAACCAATATCTTATGTTCTTCTTCCTAGGACTCTTTTGTGTTTTTACACGATAGGTATACAACTATACATATTCGACGAAAAGTTTTGAAAAAAAAAAAAAAAAAAAAACACAAATACACCACTCTACAGAACGCGATGTATGTACCACTAACATGACCAGATATAACTAGAAGGATAAAAGAATGGGAGGGAGGGAGGAAAAGCATTCGAAAGGTATCCCTCCCAAATACTAAGCATTCCACATTTCCAATGGCGTATCTTCCACACCCCAGGAATAAAATTTAACGACATGTAATTTTTATCTGGACGAGGCGAGCGTTCAACAATAAAAAAATAAACGGCTTTTGCCCTCTCCAATAGGTCAATAGGTGTCAGGATCGTCATTATAGATTACAGGAACGGACCTCTGTTAGGTCAAAACCCCTAGAAAATGTACGATTGTTAGTCCGCCTTAATATAGCGTTGGATACGCTTTAATATATCTCCCTTACCTTTATCCCATATTAGCTTATGTTGCTTTTGGGGTCGGCATTGTTCAACCTCATGGTTGAGGTTTGTAGGGTGGAGCACGTTTTTTTATGGCTGGATGCCCTTCCTAACGCCAACGATTCTATTTGGTTTTAACGTCCTGATATGGTCGGGGGTGTTACCCTCCACTCGCTGGGAATCGTATTGTATACAGTTGGCAAAATTTCGGTAATATTGAAAGGAAATTATCCGTGGCAGCCCTAAACACATGAACACTTCCCATTTAACTCCTCAATCTCCCTGAAGTAATGCCACATGGTGGTCCCAGGGCAACATATAATAGAAACACAACCAAGAAGAGGTTTTTGGACGGTAAAAAACCTTCTCGCCGGCTCACAGACATTAACCTACGCTGGTGTTTGATACAAATTTTCCTCTTCTATAAAAAAAAAATAAAGTTATCATATTTGTGTTAAACACTTTAGTGATATCACAACTACTCAAACTCGCTTTACTAAATGTTTGCTGAACTTGGGACTTGAACCACCGACCTCCATGTTATAAGTCCGTCGCCTTATCGACCTAGCTACTGAGGTCGGTATAAAAAAAAGCAACTCCTCAATCTGACCCTGCCAGCATAAAGTAAGTTGCCCTGTCCAGCCCTGCAGCCTAGGAATACAAACTATTTCTCCTGTGCCCACTTCAACGGTGATGCTCTTTGAACCTTTTGGCCTTTCAACATCTTTATTGTGATTACCATGCAGGCGAAAAAATGCCGTCTTCGAAGTTTTGAGGGAAAAAACGAAGAAATCTTGATGGTTACAACCAAAATATTCAAATTCATAACGGAGGTAAAATTTACCTTTTTGAATACATAAGTACCTAAAATACATAAGTAGGTAATATTTACCCTTGCAGTTTTTTACCTTTTCTCAACAAAAAAAAATCATTTCTTTGAAGAAAATTACTGATCTTTAATGTGGTGTGGCATCAGAAATGTTATGGAAAAGTACCCTCACAAATTCTAGACTTTCAACTAATCCTAACGGGCCTGCCCCATAGATTAACTACAAATTTAAGGGCTCTTGAAAACCACACGAAGTTGATAATCAGGCCAAAACTTTCTTAACCACTGAACAGTAAAAGTCACCCACACATCCAAAAATTATCAAGTCAACTCTAGAGAGAACGCAAAAGGCCATACGTAGACAAGAACACGAAAGCCTTTTTAAACCTGAAAATTTAATCAACAAGCCAAGTTTTTCACAATAGTTCCTTCGATGAAGAAAGTTGGGCTGAAGAAGGGAGGGAGGGAGGGGAGGGGGAGACAGAGAGAGAGAGAGAGAGAGAGAGAGAGAGAGAGAGAGAGAGAGAGAGAGAGAGAGGGAGACAGGTAAAAAGAGTTCAGGTGTACATGTTATTAGCCCAGGCAAATTAGTGCTAAAATGGGGTCTAGCGGCAAAAAATTGCTCAATAGCTGGAAATCGTTTTAAACCCTTAAAGAGGTCCTGAATAATGGGTATATGAGTTTGCGACGGATTTTAGGTTGTGCTTCCGAGTTTAGGGCCTAAATAGTGCAAATTTTTTGCACTTTTTTTAAAATTGCGCTTATAACTCAAAATGTATTTATTCTACAGAAAATTTTACTCAGTTCTTATCTAAGGAACATAAAATTATGCGTCTAATGACGTTTGAATCATAAAAAAAAGTTAAGCCGTTCAGCCACAATCGCTCCTCAAAGATGGGTGGTTTTTTCAAACATAGCTCAAATTTTGAAAATTCTCAACTTTTAACGCCTGTAAGTCAAAAAGGACTGCACCAATTGAAAAATTTAATAGAATCGAACTTGTAGAAAATGTAATTTTAAGTAAAATACTGTTTGAAATTTGAAATTTGCTTACTCCAGTGCTGAGATATGATTTTTCGTCCCTAGCGCCAAATTTCCGCTAAGACAGTGCAACGCAAGAAACTTCATCTGAACTCTAAAATTCTCATATTCTTACAACTTTTCAAGCAAAACTGAACGTAATCTATTGAATTCAGTCGAATAGGTAATTTAAAATATTGAGAAACTTGCACTGAATTTTACTAAGATCTTCACTGAACATGTTGTGATTTCAAGACAGCTGGCACACTATGGAGGATGTAACTTGTTTTATATGCGGGAACATTGTGCAAGAAGGAATATTAATAATATAATTATAAAAATGCATTTTCTTTGTGTTGTTATGTCACAGTTTTAGTGGGTACCGCAGAATCATAGAACTTTGCCAGTTTAATTTACAATATCTTGTATTATTTGTGTGCCTATGATTCAGCCACTGGTCGCTGCTTCATATCAAAGCAGCTACTCTTTTTTCCTCACGACTCACGAAGTATGAGTGGACCCCGAACATCCAAGTACAGAGCAGAAAAAATCCCATCCCGCTGGGAATTGAACCCAGGTCACCATGCGTGCAATGCCTAGCGCGCTAACTCACTCGGCTACAGTGACTACAACATATCAAAGGCAAAGATAGAGGAATATTAAAGGAAAAGTCACTTCGAATGTTCATTGAGGACAGCAGGAGGAGAAATGATGTGCATCACACGTGGTTACAGACTCAAAGATCTGTTATACTTCACGAGAAGTGTCGCAAAGGTGTCCACACGAAGGAGTCAAACACTGTAAAGGCCGAAAAAGAAGCAAGAAACGGAAGCCGTGTGACAAGAGGCCGTGAGGAAATACCAAAATTCAACTTCAAGGAGCTCTGCTTCTACTGTGGAAAAGATAATATGGAGGTTCTGGGTACTAACGACTTCTTAGGAGTGAACCACTTTTCATGGCCATCAATGGTATCCATGTTTATATCGGCGTTGTCATATACGAATTGAGTTAATGAATTTTTAGTGATGATAAGGCCATGATACGTTCCATGCTATGGGGGGGTATTCAGTGCTTCACTCCTAAGAAGTCGTTAGTACCTAGAACCTCCATACTGAAGGTGAAATCAATCCCACTAGTGACCAGTTTGAGCGAACTCTCCATGTTCACGCCATGTGACTCCAGTTTGAATTGACTCCAAACTTACCCCGCGCATATCACTCGATCTCTACGCCCCTAACTGTTAGAGATAACACTTCGATATCAGATGATAGGCATATCATATGATCTTACAAAGAAAGCCAGAGATTCGGTACGATAGATTGGGAACGACGATGCCTCGTTCAGATTGTAACAACCAGTGGTCAGGGTACGTCTTCTCTCCTTCCTCGATCTACCACCTTTGATCCCCTTCTAAAGGCGTAAGTACTTGGTACAAGTACTCATGGTAAGATCATCCAATCTCATTTCATAGTAGTAGTTTATTTCTTCCTTTTATCTTTCCGTGTAAATTTAATACTCTTTAATACACCTACACCTTTCGTAGTAGCGTTATTGAACCAGCGGCCTTTTCTTCGTTAAACCCCAGTAACTGGGAAACTTAGGTCTTTACTACATTAATTCACTCCCCTCGTCCAGATATACCTTGAGCTGCATCAGGATCCATAGATGGGTGTGAATTAAAGAACATACCACGACAAGAATCGTACTTGCCTTCAGCGGCTACGAGGTCTGATTCAGTTGCCATCTTACGCAATACCACCGCCCACATTTCATCTCCTCTGGCAATTGCAGAACCTTTAATTTTTTGCATTATTTCTTGTGTCTGAATTTCACGTCTATGAAGAGGAAGCTTTTTCTGTTTGACCTTGAAGCTTTCAGAGGCATCTTTTCCACAGTACAAGCAGAGCTCCTTAAAGTTGAATTTTGGTATTTCCTCACGGCCTCTTGTCACACGGCTTCCGTTTCCTGCTTCTTTTTCGGCCTTTACAATGTTTGACTCCTTCGTGTAGACACCTTTGCGACACTTCTCGTGAAGTATAACAGATTTCTGAGTCTGTAACCACGTGTGATGCCCATCATTCCTCCTCCTGCTGGCCTCAATAAACGTTCGAAGTGACTTTTCCTTTAATATTCCTCTATCCGCTCCTTCTTGCACAATGTTCCCGCATATAAAACAAGTTACATCCTCCATAGTGTGCCTGCTGTCTTGAAATCACATGTTCAGTAAATAGATCTTAGTAAAATTCAGTGCAAGTTTCTCAATATTTTAAACTACCTATTCGACTGAATTCAGTAGATAACGTTCAGTTTTGCTTGAAAAGTTGTAAGAATGTGATAATTTTAGAGTTCAGACGAAGTTTTTTGCGTTGCACTGCCTTAGCGAAAATTTGGCTCTAGGAACTCTTTCGGTTTAAAATTCATATCTCAGCACTGGAGTGAGCAAATTTCAAATTTTAAACAGTGTTTTACTTAAAATTACATTTTCTACAAGTTCGGTTCTATTAAAATTTTCAATTGGTGCAGTCTTTTTTGATTTACAGGCGTTAAAAGTTGAGAATTTTCAAAATTTGAGCTATGTTTGAAAAAACTACCCATCTTTGAGGAGCGATTGTGGCTGAACGACTTAACTTATTTTAATGATTCAAACGTCATTACACGCATAATTTTATGCTCCTTAGATAAGAACTGAGTAAAATTTTCTGTAGAATAAATACATTTTGAGTTATAAGCGCAATTTTAAAAAAAGTGCAAAAAATTTGCACTATTTAGGCCCTAAACTCGGAAGCACAACCTAAAATCCGTCGCAAACTCATATACCCATTATTCAGGACCCCTTTAAGGGTTTAAAACGATTTCCAGCTATTGAGCAATTTTTTGCCGCTAGAGCACTAATTTGCCTGGGCTATATAATAGACAGAGAAGGAGGAATTTAGAAGTGAGTCTAAAACAATTTACCAGATAACTTTCCCCCTTTCTTTCTCTCCCTCTCTCTTTTCTCCCTGTCCCTTTTTATTTCCCTTCCTCTCCCTTTCTTTCCCTTCCTCTCTCCTTCTTTCCCTTCCTCTTCTCCTTGGTAATTAAACTCCTCGAAGGAAAAATAACCCAAAAGCTAATAAAGAGAAACAGGAGAGGGAGAAGAAAGCCAACGGAAATTTTCCATGAAAAATTGATGACGACTCCTCGTGTCTCCCTCCCACTCCTCCCTCTTTTCTCCCTCCTATCAGTTTCTCTCCCCTTTATTAAACTCTCCCTCCCCATCTCTCTGTATTGGTATCTCTTCCTCTCTCTCCTTTTCACATTCCCTCAGTCTCTCCCATCACCTTTGTCTCTACTTTCTCCTCCCATTCTTATTAATATCTCTCCACCCATAAACTACCTCCTATTGCTCCCTCCCCACGAGCTTAACATTTCTGAGCAGCTCGGGTTTCAATTACCGGTATTATAATGCAAACAGAGCGGCTCCCAAACATATAATAATAATAATATCGCCTTGTTTATACTGCCCGATCAGGACTATTAAAGTCCCATTATTCCAGCCGTAAACCCAAACAAGACGTATTATTATGTGGTAAGAGTCCAAAATGGGAAAATACCTTGTCATGTCCCGGCTCGGTTTCGAACCCACGAACTCTGTAATCTCTGGATTCACAGAGTGCCGTCTTTACCATTGAGCTACCGGGACAAATATTAGACCACACCTGAGGAAAAGATCAAGAGACTCATGGAGGACATTTCGACCACATCCTGAAAAGGACTCATAAAGTGTTTTCAATGATGGATACTGAAGAAAACATCTAAACTTCTTGTAATAGTTTTTAAAAAATCGGAGCAAAAAAATATTATTTTTTTACAAAAACAAACGCAATTGACATCCAACTTCTATCATTAGAAATTATCGGAAGTAAAGTTTGTTGAATAAGCAAATAGGAGAGTCATGTAGTCTCTAGTGGAGATATCATTCTATCGGCTTCAGTAGCTCGATCGATAAGGCGGCAGAATCGTAACCGGAGGTCGCTGGTTCGAGACCCCAGTTCTGCAAAGATTATGTAAAGCGAGTTTGAGTAATTGAGATATCACATCGTGAATAATACACATAATATGATGACTTGAGATAGATTGCATGTACAATAGAGCAGTGCCTAAGTATAAGCAACGTCGACCATAACAAGGACAGAGATTGCCAAAAGTAACACTCTAACAATCGTCCTGGGTTCGATTCGTTTCTATACATGGTAAATAAGCCCAGAACTTTGGTAACCGCTGCTACTCCCCCCTCTTCTCCTCACCTGACGCTATAGGGTTACCATTGTTACTAAAATCTTAATATTACGCCAATTAATATCTTCCCATACGAGAAGTGGGAGGGGAAATTTCCTCCTAAATCTATTAATTATGTATTGTTCTCCCTCCCTACCTCTCATAAGTTCTCTCTAGTTATATAACCCTCCACCACACGTACACATGCTCCCTAGACACTCCCATGTTTCAGCTTGGTTCGAACCCTTATGATGCCAGCTGTTTTTTGAACATGGTGTTTATATTGACATCCTAATGTGAATTTATTATTGAAACACTCTTATATGACTAGGATTCGAATTTTTGATTACTTCTTCCCAGACTCGAGTTTCGTCTATTTCATAGATTTATCAAGGAAAAAATGTTGCAGTTCCTTGATAATGTCTATGAAATAGACGAAACGAGAGTCGGGAAAGTAAGTCATCAAAATTAGAATCGTAGACATATAAAAGTGTTTGAATAATAAAAAATGCTATCTATTCCCGGCCCAACCTAGGCTGGGTGAAGTAAATCTAGTTAGCTGGTTTCAGAATGTCATACGAATGGAGGGTGACATCCCCGTTTTGTAGGAGATTACTGGTCTGGGAAAAAAATTCACAACTTTGTACATCTCTACCTAGGGAGAATCCTATAAGATTTCTTCTTTTCTTTACCTGTTCCAGATTTCATGTGCAAGAAATATACCGCCTATTTAATCGCTTCACCTCTGCTGGTAATTGCGCCGTTCTTCTATTTACATCAGACCCACCCACCAATAACATGCCGCAGGTAAGGGGAACCACATTTCTCTTCTCTCAAAATAACCACCCTCTGAAATAGGGATTTCTCGCTAGTAAGGCTGAACCAATTCAATGGAAAAACACGCCATTTAGGATGGAAATATCTCAAGAATATATCCCATGTGGAGTGAATGAAGTGCATCAGGGAGAGTGCATTGGTAGTGAAGTGGTTAAAGCGCTAGTTATGGTAATCCAGGTAGCGTATTAGGGATCCGTTGGCTTGAATCACACCCAATGTATGAATTTTTCCGTCAATTTGAGTTTGTGATCACATAATAATAAGACTCTGAGGGTTAGGTGGTAGAAAATGCTTTGAGCATTAACCTCGCCTGGTGGTTACCTTCCACTAAAGAGTATTATTATTAATTGAAAGCCGCGACTAGCGCAAATATTGGAGGTGAATTTTAAAATATCGTACACATAATAATTTCTGATTTACACTTACCTCCGAATATTAAACCTCCTGATTTATTACTTCTGTACTTACTTTATTAGCATAATAATGCATAGGCCGAGTTACCGAGAGCCATACATTTTCATTAGGGCCAGCCTCACCGGGGTAAGTTTCAGCCCCCCTCTCCCACCTTCATACTCATGATAGCCTCTTTTTTTTGCAAAAGTAAATACAGTGAACATTAATTTAGCGCATATTTGCTATAACTTTTCTATTTATTTTTTCATGTAACTATTTCTTGGTTTAGGCTTTAAAAGCACAAATTATTTAATTTCGAATATTAGAAAAATTTCGGAAACAATATATAGGCTAGGTTAAAAATAAAATAAAAAAATCCCAAAAGTACAGTCAAGTCAATCCCTCCGATACATTTGAGATCGAGGGGTTGTCGCCTTCGTAATTCATATGGAGTTAGTTTATGTGGTGTGTATAATTTAATAATGGAAAAATAAAACACAAGCAGCAAGAGTAGGTACCTCATAATAACAATAATAATATACGAGGTCGGAGTTCCCGCTGAAATTTGATCCTACCATTGGAATTTTCTAGGAAACACAAGGGAGACTTGTTTGTTGAGAGGGAGGAGAGAGAGAAATTGAGGGAGGGGAAGGAGAGAAGGAGAAAAGGGGCAGAGAGAGAAGGAGGAGGTGTTCCATCAAGTAATTGGACTCGTATTAGACTGAAAGCTGGCACGAGGATCCCTGTATGAAAGCATTTCTAATAATATACCTCTGAGGATCTAATAATATCTTTAAGCTTTCATGTTTCTCAAATAATACCTTAAGAAAACTATCTAAAGCATTTTTTCACTAGTTTCGCGCCTACCTAGTGATAGTTGATAAAAAAAGTACACGACTCAGAACCCTAAGATTATAGGTTCAGTTCTTCTGATGGTGGTGTTTTTCTGTAAATTTCATCTATTCACTCTATACAGGGATCATCTTTCGTTTATTTGATGAAAATAATATGTTTATCCGTGGCGGAGCATCGGTGAAACAGCTAGGGCATTTACAGTGTTGATGACAGAAATGCCTGTACAATAAAGTACGTAATATGTAATAGGTAATACGCTAAAAGCAATGTGTGAAATATCAGTAATAATAAATGAGAGAAAGATGAGAGGTGAAAGAAAGAAAGATAAAGAGAGAAAGACAGGGGGAAAAAAAGAGAAAGATAGGAGGGAAAGAGATAGAAAGAGAGGAGGGAAAGAAAGAGAATGATAGGAGGGAATAAGAGATAAAGTGATAGATAAAAGAGAATAATAGGAGGGAAAGAAATAGAAAGAGAGAGAGAGAAAGATAAGAGGGAAAGAGATAGATAGAGAGAGAAAGATAGGAGGGAAAGAGATAGAAAGAGAGGAGGGAAGTAAAGAGAAAGAGAGGAGGGAAAAGTAAAGAGAAAAGAGAGAGAAAGAGAGGAGGGAAATAAATAGAAATAGAGAGAAAAATAGGAGGGAAAGAAAAATAGAGAGAGAGAAATAAGGAGGGAAAAGAGAGAGAGAGAAATATAGGAGGGAAAGAATCAGAAAGAAGAGAGAGTGAAAGATAGCAGAGAAACAAAGGGAAAGGCGAGTCGAGATAAAAGAGGTAGAAATTTAGAGAGCTATTGATAGAGAGAACAGAGGCGGGGGAGGGTGGGAGGGAGGTAGGAGGAGGCTATATAGTCACAACGTCATGAAGGAGGAGTATTGAAGAAAGCGGAGGAGGGACCTGGGAGGAGGATGAAGAGGAAATCAGGGTGAAATTGAGTGCCTGATGGAAACATCTTGAGAAAACAGAGGACGAGAGGAAGGAAAGGAACAAGACAGAGAGAAAGAGGGGGGAGAGAGAGAAGAGAGAGAGAGAGAGAGAGAGAGGAGAGAGAGAGAGAGAGAGAGAGAGAAAGAAAGAACGGAGTGAGGAAGTAGAGGACGTAAAAAGGAGAAAGAGAGAAGATAAAATAGAGAGAGATAAATGAAGAAATAATAAATAACGAGAGAAGAGAGGGAGAGAAAGAGGAAAGAAGGGAGAGCAAAAGTGAAATGAAAGTTGGGGGGCGCCTGACGGAAGAGAAGCATAAGGGGGGGGGGGGGGGGGGGGGGGTTGATAGAAGAAAAAAAAAAGCATTGTAATAATAATAACACATGATAGGATGAGCTGGGTGGAAGAGTCACATCCATTCACTTGATAGCTAGCGACGCATCATTAATCATGTTCTAGTGATATTATGATGTTCAATATCATATGCTCGAGCTGCTACATTATCCTCGAGTTATACATTAGAATTACACATGATATAACCATGTACCTAAACATACATGGAGTACATTATTATGATGTTCGCGATCATATTGAGAAACATATGTACGTAACATACAGAATAATTTGATATAATTGGCAATAAAAGTTTAGAAAGCAATTTAAAAAGGAGAGATGGATAGAAAAAAGTCCAATTGAACTACTCGGAGCATTGTTGTACTTCTGTATTTCAATTTCAGAGCTGATAAATGTTAGTCCTGTGTGTTTAAAACCAGAGAAAACCCACTTACTTTCTTGGGAACTATAAAAAAATCACTGAAACCTCCAAGAAGTATAAGATATAAGTATGCTATACATAAATATTATCTCTTATTTTATTTCGTATCAGATAAGTGAAATATATACATTTGAATGTGGATATATTCTTGTTCACAATATAATAATTACCTGTTTTTCTTGACAAGAAAATATTAAAATTGAGCTGTACATAGGAAAAAAACCTAGTGTAAATAAAAACCCACGATTTTCAAACAAGCCCAATATATAAATACAAAATGATGGAACCTCTTCCTCTCCAAGAACTTCAAAATACCTTTTCAACTTACCCAGAGAGGGAGAAGGAGAGAGAGAGGAGGGAGGGAGGGAGGGAGGGAGGGAGAGAGAGAGAGAGAGAGAGATAGATAGATAGATAGATAGATAGAGAGAGAGAGAGGGAAGAGGGAGGGAGGGAGGAGGGAGAGAGAGATAGAGAGAGAGATAGATAGATAGATAGAGAGAGAGAGAGGGAAGAGGGAGGGAGGGAGGGAGGGAGAGAGAGATAGAGAGGGAGAGAGAAAAAGAGACAGATAGGAGAGAGGAGGGAGATGGAAGAGCCCTAACAACTTGAAAATAAGCAAAAGAAGAAGAGGGAAAGAGAAAAAGAAGGAGTTAGATAGAGATATGGTTGGATGTGTATTACTTACGGGGCAGTCAATTTTTCAAAAAAGTTATAAGATGCTTCCTACATAATATTTATATCATCTTGTATTCACTACACTACACTACTTGCCACTATCGAGACCACTAATCCTCTCCCATCTCTACCTCCCACCTCCCACGTCCTATAATCTCCTCCCTCCGCCACCTTCTAGTCTCTTCTCTACCACGCACTCCCAAACTCCTTTTCACATCTCCTCTCCCTCCCACAAAGCTCCTCCGCATAATTCCCATAATCCTCTCTCTTCCATTCCACCCCAATCATCTCCCGACCACATCAGCCGTCAGAAATCGCTCCCAATTCCCTCGAGGCTATTGAGAGAAAACGGATAAGAAATGAGAAAGCTGGGGAGGGGAGAGAAAAAAAAGGGAGAGGGAGGCGGAAAAAAAATGGAAATATTTTTCCAAAAAGCAACTCTCCTTTCCTCCCTCCCCTCTCCCCGCAGAATAAACCGATATGCATATCTAAGCTCTCGCAGGTCAAACAGTGTCGGTTTAGACATTGTTATTTTATATTTGGGAGCTCCGGGTACTCCCTTCCCTCCCTTTTTCTCTCCCCAACATACAGGGTGACCTGGACGGTGAACGTGAAATAAGGAAATTGTTGCCATAATGGGACTGACTATCCTGCTCTGACATTCTATCCAGTCTGTCCAGTAGCTCAGTGGTAAAGGCGGCACTCTGTGAATCTAAAGTTTCTAGAGGTCGTGGTTCGAAACCCAACCGGGACATGACAAGTTATCCTCCCATTTGGGATTTTTATCACATATTATTTTATTATTATACAACGCTTTATTAGGTATAAATGGACATTATGTACTAGAAATAATAAATTTAACAATGAAAAAAATGGAAACAATATATACAATGAAAATGAAAAAAGAATAGAAAATATAAACAAACATAAGTCCTAACTAAAGGGCGGGGTTATTGCCCATGGCAATCTCTTCCACCCAACCCTATGTCTTGTCTAACAACATAAAAATATGTCTTGGGCCTACTGCTGGAATAATGAGACTTTCGCAGTCTTAATCGGGCAGTATAAATAAGGCGATATTATTATTATTATTAGCAACACCGACCTCAGTAGCTTGATCGATAAGGCGGCGGACTTGTAACCTGGAGGTCGGTGGTTCAAGTCCCGGTTTCAGCGTAGATTTAGTAAAGCGAGTTTGAGTAGTTGTGTTATCACGAAAGTGATTCACGCAAATATGATAACTTTTTTTTTAGTTGTATTAGCACCATATAGAAAAAATATTTTTGTTTATTATTTTGGTAAGTTTTGGGTTAAACATTCCTTTCAGACGGGGGTCCATTTGCTGGGAACATAGCATCTAGTTACCCACAGTAAAAATACTCACCTAGCCTTGGTTGGGCCAGGAAGAGCCAGCACCACGAGAGTTTTGAATTTCAGTAGTCATCCGTCCGAGTTTTAATTTCACAAGACGTTGCTCAACTTTGACGACAGAAGGAGAACTGGTGTTTCAACGTGCCATGGATAATTTTACTTTATTCTTCTTTCATTTTATTTTATTTTCAAGCCCACTAGGTATGTAAATTATTTTCGTTAAACTGCATAAAAGTTCTGGCAGATTTTACAGACATTCTCAGTTAAATGATATTTTGAAACGAGCATTAACTTCAATCAAAGTTCCCCAATCTTGGAACCCACTGAATGTCACGGACAGATGGAAAAAGGCCGGACGGAACAACGTTGATACCTTGGAGTAGGGCCAATGCATTGTATGGGATGCCACTTGTGTCAATACTTTCGCGTCAAGTTACATCCAGCAAACCATATAAACAAACAAGAGCTGCTGCAGAAATTGCCACTGTAAGAAAAAAACACAAATACTCTAGCTTCACAGACACCCACATCGTCAAAATATTCGCCTACGAGACCATGGCCCATGGTGTAAAAAAGTATAGAGTGGATAAAAGAAATTGGGATTCAACTGGAGTGTATTTCTGGAGAGAAGCGAGCCGCCGAATTCCTTAAACAAAGATTGAGTCTGGCAATTCAAAAAGGGAATGCTGTGAGCATAATGGGGTCTATCCCCGACGGTAACAAAATGGATGAGATTTTTTATCTGTAAAAACTAAATAAAGATAATATAATATTTTGAAAAAAAAAAAAATTTCGTTCTCTTTTCTTCTTATTCCGTCATGATTCTTCGAATCCTCTCCTTCCTTATTTCCCAATACATCCTCAACCCTACCCAGTAGGCACAGCATCTAGCTACCCAATATTCAAATAATCATGCGGTAGAAGGCTGTGTTGTATGCTTGTGGGCTGAATATTTTGACGTAGATTTATATGCAAAGGGAAATATGAATTTCAAAAGATAATAACACGCCTTGCTGGTTGGTGAATTGAACTTGTTGAAATATTTGCATCAGTTTCTGTTTTTGTAGAATTAATTTAATGTCCGTATGACCTCGGTTTTGCTACAAAACTTGCTTAACCAGACATCTAAGTTATTAACCTTTCTTTGTTTCTTTGTTTAGGTGTTATCCACACCTCGGCCGAGGTGTTTGATATACATACATTGAAATAAGAAATTGAAAAAAATAATTGTTAAGATATCTAAATATTCAATATTCATTTTTCGTTTTTGTAGTCACCAGGGTCTGCTTATACCACTTAGTGAGGTCGCTTCGCTCCTTCACTCTGTTCGGTTAATTATTGTAACTATTTACACCTGAGGGAGAGGAGAGGGGAGGGAGTAGGAGGAGAAAAGGAGAGAGAGAGAGAAAGAGAAGAGATAGGGAGAGAGTGAGAGTGATAGAGGAAGAGGAAGGGAGGGAGGGAGAGGGAGAGAAGAAAACACGGAAAAATAGGAAGAGAGAAAGAGGGAGAGAGAGGGGGGGAGAGAGGAAGGGAGAGAGAGAGAGAGAGAGAGAGAGAGAGAGAGAGAGGAAAGAGAGAGAGAGAGAGAGAGAGAGAGGAAGGGAAGGAGGGGGGAGGGGAGGAGAGAGAGAGAGAGAAGAGGAAGGGAAGGAGGGAGAGAAAGAGAAGAAAACAGGGAGAAACAGGAAGAGGGAGAGAGAGAGAAGAAAACAGGGAGAGACAGGAAGGGGGAGAGAGAGAGAGAGAGAGAGAGAGAGAGAGAGAGAGGGAAGGAAATGAGTGACAGGAAGATAAAGAGATCAAGTTCAGTGATATTTTTCAAACTAATTAACTGATAACACCTGACACCCCCCCCCCCCCCCTCCTAAAGCTCTCTAGTTTCTCTTTCATCATAATACCTCCACACTAGCTTTTTCCTTGAACGTAACATGAACATCGACATCATTCAGAGAGGAGGTTATACCTTCCATTTGCAATAAACTGTCAAATCTGGTATCTAAATTTACCTCACTCAGCCTGGGTTGGACCGGGAAAAGAAAACATCACGAAGATGATAAAATCTGGGTGTCACCCACAAATACTTCGCCTTTCTAAGGTTTGTTTAACTTAACAGGTGTTACGAGACCTTGTTCATACAACGGCGTTAGGAAAACGACTACTTAAAAATGAAATTGTGTTTTTATTTACACTAATGATGCTTTTATCAAATGTCCCACTAATCAACTGATTTCATTTAATCAACGCTTAAGTTTAGACACTTTAACAGTGATTGTTTAGAGTTTTAAACTATGGGTAACTTTGAATATTATTTGGACTGCCATTTATCTGAATCATGTCATTGATGAAAAAAAATAATACTGTTTATTTTAATAATTAATTATTAACGCAGTGAAACTCACCCTTATTTGAAAAAGATACATGGAGCACCATCTAGCGGTGAAATTAAAAACTACCACGAATTTTAGACTCAAAGAGAGAACAGGAAATGTTTCTTTTTCCCACATAACCGACCTCAGTTAAGTAGCTTGATCGATAAGGCGGCAGACTTGTAACCTGGAGGTCCGTGGTTCAAGTCACGGTTTCAGCGTAGATTTAGTAAAGCCAGTTTGAGTAGTTGTGATATCACGAAAGTGATTAACACAAATATGATAACTTTCTTTTTCCCACATGGCGGTGTTTGTGTCATAATGGCATCTAATGTAGAAAAATAAAATAAACGAAGTACCAATTATTTCTAAATTGGATGGAACTTTTAAGGTGTTCTTGAGCAGTACAATAATTATTATTTATTTATCTAATAATAATTTTAACATAGGTTAAGGAAAAAAAAAACCTGTCGGGCGTGAAAAAGCTTGTTGCTTAATGTGCTTATGCTTATGTGTGTAAGAATAGGGATTGACAGTCGGTTTTTCTGTATTTGTGATGAGTAAGAATTACCTATCTTCTTCTTTTACTCTGTCTTATCCCACTTGAGCAGGGTTGACGTTGTTCAACCTCATGGTTGAGGTTGGTTGGTTTTCGTACATTTTTTTACGGCTGGATGCCCTTCCTTACGCCAACGATTCTATTTGATTTAACATCCTGGATTAGGACGGGTGTTTTATCCTCCATTCGCTGGGAATCGTACCAGCTACCACATTAACCTCACCCAGCCTGGGTAGGACCGGAAATGCCTCCGTACATGTGAGGCTGGCATTTCCGGTCCTACCCAGGCTGGGTGAGGTTAATGTGGTAGCTGGTACGATTCCCAGCGAATGGAGGGTAAATAAAACACCCGTCCTAATCCAGGATGTTAAATCTCCTTGACATTGAAAAAGTACTTTCTAGGTACATACTAAAATAGATAAATTATATCATATCATTAATAGGTAAAACATCACAGAAGTTTGGCGATGTCCAACTAGATGAGCATTTAGTGAATAGTCACTCAAATTCGATTCTTCGTGTTGCTGGCTATTCCTGGCTCAAAATTTAAAATGTGTAGATACAAGATAATAATAATAATAATAATATCGCCTTATTTATACTGCCCGATTAGGACTATAACTCTTTGCGGCACGGTGGTCCCAAGGAGGACCACATAAAATGGGACCCTTACTGCACGGGCCCTCCTGACTTGTTGTGCCCTGTGAAAGCTACGACAATGTCCGACTACAGCCGAAAACTTTTATCCAATAGGAAGAAGCTTGAGTGGTCCCTGGCTGAGTGAAGCGTGCTGAGACGATACTAAAGACAGTTCTCATATGGACCACCGTGCAGTAAGGTACATTTTCTAAGTGGTCTTTCTGGGGACCACCGTGCCGGAAAGGTTATTCAAAAAAATCCGAGCTGTGCCGCAAAGAGTTAAGTCCCATTATTCCAGCAGTAATCCCAAGACATATTGTTATGTGGTAAAAATTCAAATAACAAGAACCAACAGAGGGTAAAACTATCGTTTAACCACACCTGTTTTAATAAAATTATACCTAATCGTGGCACACGCTTCTATGTTTGTTTCCTATGCATAATTGCGATCTGATGTCCATAAATTTAAAATTTGAAATCTCCATTCGATACTTCGTGTGAACACTCCTTTGAGTGGGAGAGAATCTCCTGATTTCATGAAACGGGGCCCAGTGGTATTACAAGTTTAGAAATGATACAGGATGCGCGCTCTAGCGGATTTATTTGAAACTAAGTTGAGAGTTACATCCTGGTAGAGAGCATAAGATATTATCAGGCAGGGTTTTATGAATGGGTGCGGGACCTTGCTTGGATGTAATAAAAGTAAATTAATGATTTTTTTATGGTCTCGGAATAATAATAATAATTTTGCCTTATTAATACGGCCCGATTATGACTATTAAGACCCATTATTCTAGCAGTAAGCCAAACACGTATTATTATATGACAAAAAACCCCAAAACACAAACGGGTACCTTTACTTACATAATTATTTGTTTTATTATTTTCAGTGTTAGGTTTACGTAGGTTGCAGATTACTTCTAGTTCACATGTCCTTATTGTTTCTTCTTCTCCAAGCTCATAGTAAATATAATTAAAATCACAATTCCAGTAAATATAATTAAAAAATAATCACAATTCCAGATATTATTTTAATAAAAAAAATATACTGGAAATTGGGTAGTAAAATCTATGCACAATAAATTCCACGTTTTTTTTATTTTTTTTTTTTTTTATATAGAAAATATAAGAATCAACTCCACGAGATATTCTAAGGATAAAGTAATCTTAGGCAATTTCAGAAAAATGAAGAAGAAAAAATCATACCTAAAAAAGTTTTCACCTGAAAAAAAAAAACCTAAACTTGTTTAAGAGAAGTGAGAATGGTTCTCATGTCTTTGTGTATGCTAATCATTAAATAAATTTTCCAAGTAAATACCTAAAAGCTTTTGGTACCATTTTGTATTCAAAACTGAGTTATTATTTTGTTTGTGTCTCCGTTAGCCGGCATTTTTCAAGATATGGTCTGAGATTATTTTAGTAAAAGAAGAATTGATTCTGAAATTTTTTAAAAAAAAAAAAAAACTTTGACGCCTTGTGTAATGATAAATAAATTAAGAGTAAAATAATCAAAAAAAAAAAAAAAAAAAAAAAAAAAACAGTTCAAACATGTCAGTGGAACGAGATATCTGCCATTAGTTTGTCCTGAACAACATTAGTCATTAATACTAAAAGTTTCGACTCTCTAATTTGCCATAAAGACCTCTATTTGGATGGCTTGACCACAGCACTACCTCTGTACGTATTTGGATGGCTTGACATTACTAAAATTAGTCCTAAAACACACGTGGACTATAGGCATCAAAGCTCCAATATGTTTTTTTGTTCAACAAGAATAATGAAGAGAAAGGGAGTGTGAGTGTGTGTGTTTGTGTGAGTGTGTGTAATAGGGAGAGAGAGTGTGTGTGTAATAGGGAGAGAGTATGTGTGTGTGTGTGTGTTTGTGTGTGTGAGAGAGAGAGTGAGAGAAAGAGAGAGAAAGAGAGAGAGAGAGAAAGAGAGAGAGAGAGAGAGAAAAAGAGAGAGAGAGAGATAGAGAAAGGGAGTGAGAGATATATTGGAAAAGTAATCAAATCATGGATGTCTCTCCCTGTCTCCTTGTGTAGACTCCCTCCTCCCTCTCATGTCCTCTCCCTCCTCCCTCTCATGTCCTCTCACCCCTCCCTCTCTCCCTCCCTCACATGTCCTACCTCCACCTCCTCTTCCTCTCTTGCATCAAAGTTATTGACCAATCAATCTAAAAACCTCTAGACCTCTATGTACACAATCTATGTGATTTTATATATACGAGGCTTCCCATGTACTCATTCAGCAGATAGCACACCTATGTAATTATTCATGAAAGAAAGCTGTCAGTGGCGAAGACTTATCAACAGTTATAATATATATGACGATAAGTAAGCTATTGCCACTTTCTGAATACCTAATTCAAGATGACAAGTTTCCATGAGTGAGATGGTATCTGATCACCTGTAAGTGTTGACCTACCAATCTTTATACTACCTATTTAATAATTGTATGTTCTGTTCATCCATAGCTAAATAAATACGTCACTGATCATCTATATGTCTTTAACTTTTCAAAAAGGCGATTTTCATTTTCTAACTCCCTCTTTTTCCGATACAATTTTCTTTGCCTCGGCAGTTTCTTTCTCTTTCATACTCTTTATTTCTTTCTCAACTTTTATTTCTTTTACTGTGGTGTGTGTGTGTGTGTGTGTGTGTGTGTGTGTGTGTGTGTGTGTGTGTGTGTGTGTGTGTGTGTGTGTGTGTGTGTATGTGTGTATGTGTGTATGTGTGTATGTGTGTATGTGTGTATGTGTGTATGTGTGTGTATGTGTGTGTATGTGTGTGTATGTGTGTGTATGTGTGTGTGTGTGTGTGTATATGTGTGTGTCTCGCTTCCTCTCTTACCTTTGCCCATTTGTCTCACCCTTTCATTCTTTCTCTCTCTCACATACTCATTTCTGTCTTTTTCCCTGATTCTCTCATTTCTGTTCCTCGCTCCCTCTTTAATTATTTCTGTTTATTTCTCGCTTTTACTCCCTCCTTTTTCTCTTTGGTCAGTCTCTCCCTCCCTCCTTCCTCCCTCACTACCTCCCTGCCCCCCAGGCCACACCAGAGTGTCGCGTGGCAGTTACAGGAAGTAATAAACACCACGGGAGGGAGACAAATGAAACTCAGCGAAGGGTGGCGTTCGATTGGGAAATGGAAAGAGAACGTGGCGAGGTCGATGGGAGGGAGGAAAGCGGGGTGCGAGGGAGAAGGGAGAGAAGAAAGGAGAGGTACGATGAGGGAGAGAGCAGGATGGAGGAGAAGCGAGGAGAAGAGAGGAGGAGATAGGAGAGGAGAGGAAGAGAGAGAGGAGAGGAGAGAGAGAGAGAGAGAGAGAGAGAGAGAAGAGAGAGAGAGAGAGAGAGAGAGAGGAGAGAGAGGAGATATTGGACGCAGCTCGCAACAGAGAGGGAGAGGTTTTGATTAATAGTTAACTAATGAATTGTGTACTAGCTCTCTCTTTCTAATTACCTGCCTTTACACTCTTACCGAAGAGCATAGTTTTCTTTACCCAAGTGTACTTATTTGTGTTAATCACAATGTGATATCACAATTACTCCAACTATCACAATTACTAAAACTTTGTTCAACTGAGGGCTCAAACCAGCGACCTCAGGTTTGAGTCCGCCCGCCGTCTTATTATTGATCGAGCTACAGAGGACTGATTAAGATTAGTAGCAGAGATTGCCTTAGGCAATAATCACGTCCTTTGTCAATAAAGAGTTATAACTGTTTTATCATGATGACACAGTGACTTAAACTCGCCATACCAAGTTTTTAACATTATTTTCACCTCTGTCACTGGACAGACTAGACATTCATTCCTCCTGTCCTCTTCTCTTAAATCTGTTGCTTTTTGTAAGTTCTCACTCTTGCTATTTTCTTCCGAAGTTTTGAATCCATAATTCTATACTAATCTGTTTCTCCTCTGTCATCTAATCTATTTTCTTCCGTAACAGCTTCACTTGGCTCTTTCCTGCCGCTATCTACTAAATTATCTTATTTCTTGTTGATTTCTTCCTTCTCTTTTAATCCTTTCATTGTGTTTCTTTCCATTCTAAATTTATTTGTTTCTACTTCGTCATCTAGTTTATCTTCTTCCGTAACAGCTTCACTTGTCTCTTTCCTGTTGTTATCACTAAATTTTCTAATTTTTTGTTGATTTTTTCCTTCTCTTTTATTCCTTACATTGTGTCTCTTTTTCATATAAATTTATTTGTTTCTACTTTGTCATCTAGTTTATTTTCTTCCGTAACAGATTCACTTCATTCCCTTTACTCTTTCCTGTCTCTATTACTAGATTATCTTCTTTCTTGTAGTTTTTCTCCTTCATTTTTAATTCCTTATCCTTCCTGTGTATCTTTCCTTCCTTTTTTCCTCGTCTAAACTTTCCTGTTTCCTTTCTATCATCTAGTCACTAGTCACACTAGTGAGTAGTCTATTATCATTGCGCTTTCTTGTAAATCTATTACTGTTGACTTTTTTCTAAGCAGATCTGTTCTGTGTCTCTGGTAATAGTTTTCATTTTCTTGTCTTGTCTGTCTTCCGGAGCAACGTCTTTTAGTTTTCTTGTCATCTTAAGGATCTCTATTGCTAGGTTATTGTGTAATACAAACTTCCGTTTATTTCTCGAGCACTTGTTCTTTCTTCTAATATTATCTTCCTTTGAAAAACGTTTAGAATCAATAGTTCAGTAAGGCGCTCTACAAGTAGACAGTTAAAAAAACTTATTTGCAAATATAAAACTTGAACAACACGCTGAATTGGAAGACTATTGATTATTGTTAATCCATTTTTAAATTGTAATTTTGTACCTAATTTATTCCAAATGAAGGTTTGTTTATTTATTTAATTTTTGCAAATAATCCTTATGTTTTTACTGTTTGAACAGTAGTGTGAAATTGGTAACCTTAAATTGGTAGCGCTTGTGTCTTGGGTACCATTCCAAGTGGTGCGAAGTTGGAGGAAATATTTTATTTGTAAAAAAAAAAAAAATATATATAAAGAAACCTTAAATGTATGATATTGTGTCATAACCTCAGTAGGCGGTTGTTCCCGAATGTTCGTAACGAATCAGATCTGACCAAACGATGGTGTACACTGTACACATAATCTCCGTTCTCTCTAACCATACTGTGGCCGAGAATTCGGAATTGTATTGAATGACTTATTGTATTGTGTGAAATCCTATTGTATTGAAAGACTCATTGTATTGTATGCCATTGCATTCAATAAAGTAAAGGGACTCTTTTTAGGTCTTATTCTTTAAGGATAAACTGTGCATTTTATTGAATTGTTTTCCAACGAATATTCCAATCATGAAACTATTTTTGGGTGCAGCATCAGGTTTACCCTAGAAGTCACACATCGGTACATATTAATTACAACTAATTTTGAATTGTATTCTCATATATGTATTTCGGTAAGAATAGTTAGGTGTTCGCATCGAATTTCTTGTGGTGCCGAGTTCTAGTCCGAACCGATGTATGGCAATGCCTTATTGAGTAGAGTAGGGTTAGGAAATATAAATATAGGGCCATGCCTCGCGGTGTATCTCGGGTGCAGCCCACATTCGAAAGACATTTACTGGAGAAACTATGTACTTACCTTAGTGCAAACTCCTGCTCTCAATCTGTTTGAGGAAGCAAAAGCAGTTGATCTACTTATTCACCGAAAAATTACATTATAAACTTTAAATTGCAAAAAAGCACACGGGTCATTGGTAATTCAAGAAAATCTACTCAAATAAACGAAAAATGAAACCATATCGCTAAAAATGTCAGCACGGCAAAGACAAATTACTACTTTTTTGGTTTCAGAATTTTTTTAAAGAATGTCCAGAGTCCAAACGAATAATAACTAAACTGTTAGAAAAGATGGGTCAAAAGCGACTCCAATATTAATGTAATTCTAAATTTATGATAAATACATTATTATTTAGCCACGAAAATGTCAATTTTACACATAAGTCCACGAAAAAAAAATCAGTCAATTAGTTATGTAAATAAAATATTTGAATGATTGCACTTGAGTTTTTTTTGGTCAACCGGAAGTGGTGCTAACCGCCAAGTCCTTGTCAATGATTGTAATGGGAAAATCTGAAACAAGAAGAAGAGGAAAGTGATTAGATTATAGGGTGATTTCAACCGACTGAGTTATTTAAAAATGAAAAAAATAGTCTTGATTTTTTTTCGGCAATCATAGTTAAAGATGGATTTAAGAGAAATCGAGGGACCGGAATGTTTTTCTCTTTTAAAGAGCTTAGTTCGACAGGAAAATTGTTCTCTTTACAAGTATATCCGGGTTTCTCTTATTTATTTTTTTATTTTTTTATTATTTTTTTACTCTTTATTAGGTAATAGGACATATTATAATTATACAATACCTACAAATAATTACAAATGAAAATACAATATACAATATAATAGAAGAAAAAAATAAATAAATGTATATTCATAATATATGTCCTAACTAAAGGGCGGGGTTATTGCCTTAGGCAATCTCTTCCACCCAACCCTTTCTTATAGTTTTTCTTATAGCCAGGATTGACTGTTCCAACAAGGTCATTTTAATGTTATTAAATTTATATCAAAGTTTGGTTAAAAATGTTCAAACAACGACATGAATTATAAATGACACTGAATATAAGACACTAAACTAAAATAATTATTTATTTTCCAGGATTTCGTCTGGCGGACATCTCCAATCAGAGTCATGGCAGCTGCAGGCGGAAGGCGAAGCTTCATTGATCGAAACAATGCGGTCTGGGTTCATATGAGTCGGCTCATGAGAATGAACCCTGAGTTCATATGAGTCGGCTCATGAGAATGAACCAGAATTCATACGAGTCTGGCTCATGAAAATGAACCCATAGTTCATATGAGTCGGCTCATGAGAATGAATCAGAGTTCATATGAGTCGGCTCATGAGAATGAATCAGAGTTCATATGAGTCGGCTCATGAGAATGAACCCTGAGATCATATGAGTCGGCTCATGAGAATGAACCTAAAGTTCATATGAGTCGGCTCATGAGAATGAACCCTGAGATCATATGAGTCGGCTCATGAGAATGAACCTAAAGTTCATATGAGTCGGCTCATGAGAATGAACCGGGGGAAGGAGCTTGTGCGATGCTGACTAAAAAGACACTGAACGGCTCGTGATCCGAAGGACGAGAGTGGAAGGAAGAAAATCCCGAAGACGTCCTGTGCCGGTGCAGAGTGACGATCAAACAATGGTGAGCTAAGAATTCAATTTTAAAATAAAGTCAAAACTGGAACAGAACTGAATATTAGAGAAACCTAGATATAAGAGAACTGAATATTAGAGAAACCTGGATATAAGAGAACTGAATATTAGAGAAACCTGGATATAAGAGCCTGGATTATAGGGGTTGGCTAGTCAGTTTTCTGTTTATACTCGTAGTCCTCTAGCGAGACAATGGTCTTCTCCCGTTTAACGTCCCCCAGCCAGACATCACATAATCCTAATTCATAATGACGTGAGATGCTGGGACTACTCCTAGCTAGGAAATACTACGACTGATAAGAAACTAGTTGAACTCTAATCGATATCACGCCCCGGCCTGACCTTAAAAGGCTCAGCAAGCCGATTTATCATCACGTTTCTACATTACACTGTAAACTGTTTTCTACAGGGTTAACACTAAACAGTAGGTATCTGAAAACTTTTTTTCAAGTGTACGGGGTCCGAACCCATAGCCACATTATGAAACAATAATAATAATATCGCCTTTTTTATACTGCCCGATCAAGACTATTAAGTCCCATTATTCCAGCATTAAGGCCAAGACGTATTATTATGTGGTAAAAAACCCAAATGGGAGGATAACTTGTCATGTTCCGGCTGGCTTTCGAACCCGCAACCTCTGAAGGACTAGATTCACAGAGTCCCGTCTTTACACAGAGCTACCGGGACAGACGTTAAACAATGTTAAAGTTAAACTCAGCCACACTCTGAAGTCAGAGTTTCAACCAATCACAGCGCACTATAGCCCGAGTTAAGGGATAGTGTCCACTTTGATTAAATCTAATTCTGTTTTATAACTCAGACCTTATAGATTGTGAAGAATTATAATAGTAATCATGGCAAAAGATATCACATTCGAGTTGATCACAAAAAGCCCAAGTCACTTGTGAACCTGCCTGAATGGGAACTAAAATTTGCCATGGCCGGGACTCGATAACGAGACAAACTTCGTTAGCCACATGATCAGCGTCTTAAAAAAGGGATTGCGGTTTTCCGGGAATTCCAAGTCGCAATTTTTTAAACTACACAGGGCAATTTTTTAAACTACACAGGGGGGGGGCTAAAACTTTCTTTTAACATGAAAATCTATGTGTCGGCTGGGATTTAAACCCACGACTTCTCTACTTCAAGAACTCTCCTAACCAGTAGGTAGAAAAATGGCTCACATATTTCTGTACGAAATTTCTTTTTGCACAGAACAATGGAGAGACAGTGTACAAAAAGAAGAACCATTTCATTGTATACTTTCTGAATTATAGCTGGGAATACAAGGTACAAAAGAAAATCTGTACAAATTGTACCAGGAACTTATTGTAACATCTGTTACAGTAAAAAATATTACACATACAATACTCATTAGTTTTTCTTAGTAGTAGTAGTGCTAATATTAGACAAATAGAAATCGACTGAATGCATCTCTGATAAGCAAAGTAATTTGCAAAAATAATTTTTTTTTTTCCTCCACTTATCTCTTTGTTGTGCTATCATTAATAAGTTGAAATAATGATACTTACAGTGAAAAGGTGTCGAACATATATATTCCCAAAGCATTTACTGTACAGAAATTCCGCTTTTTATTTAGAATTTTAGAACTTATGAGAAATCTACACACTAACTCTGACTCACCACTGTATCTCCGAAAAAGCTATACATACCTACCTCCATACGTAGTATGTAGGTACAATGTACATAGATTTTTTTGGTGACTTAAATGTGGGACAATATGTGGGACATGGATATAAAAACTTTTGCTGCGGCAGACTGTCGGCTTTAACAACGACCTCAGTAACTTGATCGATAAAGCGACAGCGGTCGGTGGTTCGAGTCCCAAGTTAAGCAAGAATTGAGCAAAGCTAGTTTCAGTAATTTGCGATATAGGTATCACGATTGTGATTTAACATATTAGAGACTGATCAACACTGCCCGAGTAGGACTAGAGATCCTTTAACTGAGCAGTTTTTAAGGTGTCATCATTACATAGTCAAAGTCTCAAATTATTACATGGTCATTTGGTCAAACCTACCTAATGAGGAAACATGCCTACATTGGGTGGAATCCGAAACATAAGAGCCTTTGACCACCAAACTAGCGCCTTAACCACTTGGGAATTAATGTATATTCCCAGTTAGGTAACTAACGATATGAGGTAAGAAAAAGACCAATTTTCCATACTTCTACAAAAAGGAAAAACAAACTTTTCCCCATTATCAGCATCAACTTCTTCCCCTTTACAAGAGAGGTGTCTTGGAACATAAAACGGTTCCCCTCATTGTAATTGCATTCCAACTTCTAATAAGAAAACGCAATAAAGTGCATGATTGTACATTTTATTTGTGCAAAACAAACATTGTACATACCCAAGGAAGCTGTTTGATGCTGAGCTTATGTAACAGTGCATAGTGGGTGCATTTTAAATTGGTGTGGGTGTTAGTGTGGGCAGTATTAGTATGGGTGGATGAAATGAAATGTTTGCTTTTGACATTATCTCATGCATTCCCGTCGAATATTTTCCAATATGCCCTCTTTTACCTCTGGAGAAAATAAAAATGTTTTTACAACCAACCATCCACCTTCGTTTAGTCAAAAAATTGTAATAGGTATATTGTGTGCAAGTGAACCATTTATTTACATACCTACTCAATTATTTATTTACATACCTACTCCATAGTGCAAGCTATTGTTTGCGAGGAAAGGTGCATTACATATATTCTCACTAGCCGTTTGCCCGTGCAAATTTACTAAGGCATGGCCGTACTGCTGGACAGCAATACCTTTTTGAACTTTTTTTATTTTTTTTGGACAAAGCGATACCTAATGGTTTTGGGGAGGTCAATTCTGAGACATTTTTCGCTATCTCTTACCGTTTTGGCTAAACAACTCCGGACAAACAAACAAACAAACATAGGTAGTCCTTTTTTCTGTTTTATATATATAGAGATGTAAAATGCATTGGTGGACAAGTGGTTAAGGCGCTAGTCTGGTGATCCAGGTAGCGTGGGTTCGAATCTCACCCAATGCTCGAAATTTTCTTCAATCCTCCTGATACCAAAAGATTGATTTTTATCAAATGGTCTATTCTAATACGCATTGTACATTGTACCTCTCTATAAGGAACAGGTGGTACTTCCTTTGATTTTAACCAAAAAGCAATAGCTATTCCTTGAAAAATTTCTATCTCTCTCTCTTGACATTTAAATATGTATGTATAATGTATATATTTATTATGCTGTTCTTATTACACTAACTTGTACTTCATAGGTAACTTTAAAGTACTTTTATAGATAGGTAATCTAAAAACTTCAGATAAGAAAATACTTTGGTTAAAAAAAAGAGCTACATACATGCCTACTATAGCTATATTCTATTACATACTTCTATTCAAGATATGTATGAATTTATTCTATACTAGAAAAAGTTTGATTTCAATATGAAAAAAAAACAATAAGGATTGGGTGAAAGATATTGCCACAGGCAGTAACCCCGCCCTTTAGTTGGGACATCTGTTTACATTTTATCTATGTTCTTTATCTTTTTTATCGTTTTTATTGTTCTTAATTTTGTATTTTAATTTTTATAATTACCTACTTGTGTTGTAGGTTGTACATTATTATGACCTTTTAATAAAGACCTATATTAATAAACTTTTAATATAGGTAAAATAATAATAATTGAGAAAGGAAAAGAGGGTTATTTACGTATAGGCTATTTACGTATACATCTTAGCTCCTTCTTCAAACATATTCATCTAATTTACACCCCACAAGAAGGATTACACTCATAAAATCCTCAAACATTTAAGAAGGGGAAATTCAATTCCATTACCAATGAGGCAATGACTCATCTAAAATGATTGTAAAGGAGGAAAAACTATAGGCTGGACAAATCAATCACTCTGGTAGTCACCATGAGCAAGTGTTGTGGTGCACCAACCTTGCATGCATGGTGACCTGGGTTTGATCTACAGTATTTCCAATTTTTAAAAACAAAATATTGCAAATAAACTGAAAGCTGCCATTTTGTTGCTATTCTGATTTTTTCCTTGTGGCTGGGGTCCTATTTGATTTTTATTTATTAGTAGGCACCTCTACATACCAAAAGAAGACTCTAGTCTAGTGATTCAGTCCACCTATACCTATTGGAGTTCTGTTGATTGAATGAATGGTAAATCCTTATTTGCTTGACACTTTCCGTGCTGGAGACTCATTTTGAAATTATTGCCCAGTGCCGTAGTGATATTTGGCTGGTGTTACCAAATGGTAAAACCGGCACAGGCTTGAAATTTTTTGAAGTTTTTCTTGTTCTGTGCCGGTGTTACCATTTGGTAACACTATTTTCTGTAAGGTGTTACCAAAAGGTAACACCTGGGTTGAGAAGTAATTGTCTTCGGTGTTACCAAATGGTAACACCATTTTCCTGAACAGGTGTTACCAAATGGTAACACCGGCACGGAAAGTGTTAAGGGTTTCAAATTACTAAAATATTCCTCATTGGTAGACCCTAATTTTTGGTTCTTATTAGTGGAAAGAGAGTGAGAGACATGTAAGTTAGAGGAAAGAGAAATAGAGGAAGACCTAAAATTAGATTCGGGGATAAAGTGGAACAAGACTTGAGAGAGAAAAATGTAAATATGAGTCTGGCACAAAATCGAGACATGGAAAAGGCTGTCAAGAAATGTCGACCCCACTTCAGTGGGAAAAGACGTGGGAAAAGAAGAAGAAGATTGGTGGACCTCAAGCATTGGTACTACTACTACCTTGGTATGGTTACAGTACTAGACTAGTAAGTAATGTAACCAATTTAGTGGTTTGAATATGCCTCTTCTCCGTAATATCCCTCTCCATCCCGTAATATGGCTCTCCTCTGATGTGCAACATGAGCACACTGAAAGGTATCTTGTACATACAATTTATTGTAACCAATTTTTGAAAGTAATATTTTTGTTGGCTAGGAAAACTGGTATATATTATTTAATCAATGCGTCATTAATGCTGGCTTTGATGCACATCTACACCAAAAAACTCTCATTCCGTCTTGTAAGCATTTTCGTTCAAGAGATGATGAATAATCAGTGAATGGGTCAGTGTATTGACAGTATTATGGCAATCAGACAATCACTGCCATCAGATTTCTTGATCAAGTTTATTACATACAATTTTATTAATAAATGTTTAATTGACAGTATTATTGAGATTATTGATCTGTGATAGAATACTGATAAGTAGGTGATGATTGAAATTGAACAAAGTTTCTCATTTCTTTACATGGAAAATTTCATTTTTTGGCCTTTTTCTTTAAATTTAATGATAAGTAAAGGAAATCTTTTCATTTGAATTTATCAATGGTTTTGGGATTTTATAGATACCTATCCACTAACTTACCAATACCAAACTATATTTCTTTTATAGGTTAACATTGAGATCCAAGTAGGTACTCTGCATGTATTTTTTTTGTAAATACTTCAAGCATAGGTTTATCCTTTGGAGTAGTTCAAAGAACCATAAACTTCAAAGGTTTCAAAAGAAGATAGCTTCTGTCATACTTAAGATTGACACTCCTTTAAAACACACCAAACACTTAATTTGAAACACATACCTTAATGAGAAACTATCAGAGGAAACTATTTAAAACACTTAACACAAATAATTAATCACTGAAAATGAAAAAGCAAAGAAAAACTTCTGAAACACTACTTCTAAGGAAAATCTGTGTACAAGAGAAGTGATGGCAAAAATTATTGACAAAATGTTTACTTTTTCACTTCTTTGAACTTTAGAAAAACCGATAACACGAAAAGGAAAGCAAGAAATGCACGTGAAATTTCAGACTCACAATTTATTGTTCCGAAGAAACAAAAAGCTTTCCATTGTTACAATATTATTGATTGACTCCGTAATGTTTCGAAAAAGCTCAAAAGGCTCATTTTTTCTAATTTCAATACACGGAAAAATTGTAAACATTTGAATGGCAAATAAATTCTACACTTGCAACTTGACAAATTTTTCGTACGCCCCGCCATGTTGGTTCGATACAGAACGCATGGCGATGAAATGGTATCAATGCTGCACTCTATCAGAAAACTGAAGAAACTTTTGAAATTGTTATTCAGGGCCGAGATATAAGAGGTCAGGATTTCGGTAAAATATTAACCCTTAAATGCATCATAGTTTCTCAATAGAAAGTAGGTCGAAACATTTCTGTGCAACGTTTTGCAACACTTTTCATTCAAAATTCGAGACGAAATGTTGCGAGTCAAATGTTGCACTCAGTAGGATCCCAGCTTCATTGAATCAATAATCTTGTCTAGTGATCACTCCTTCATCACTATTGAGAGAACCTAGGTCGAATGACTCCACTGACACTGTGACTGCAGACGTTTCAAGTCTTTCTAAATTAATTTAATGTTCATCCAGCCCTCTCATATTCATCCCCCCTTGCTAGATCATCAGTCGAAAACGACTTACCCATGAAATTTCAAAGACAACATATTTTCCAAATATATAAGGACGAGAGTCCAGAGCAAACCTCAGGCTTATCACTTTGTTACAGCACCGTAGTTTATTGAAAATATTTGTGTTTTGGCACTGAAAACTGACTATCGAAAATTTGGATGATTCCATTACTTTCCTTTTAATAGGATAGGGAAAGTAAGAAATATACTCGTTAGAGAAAAGTGACCAACTACTTACAATACTTCCCATACCATACAGGTAATGGAAAGCAATACACGTTCTGAGAGCTGAGAGTTGAGCATTTTCGGCATCTTTCAAAGGTTTTCCGACATACTATTAAAATATTCTACACGTTCCATATAACCCGAGGTCTGCTTCGGTATTGCGAAAATTTATGCAAAAATCGTAGTAGTTTGATGGTATTATAGCTCCCTCTCTCTCTCTCTCTTCTCTCTCTCTCTCTCTCTCTCTCTCTCTCTATCTCTCTCTCTCTCTCTCTTTCTGTCTCATGGCAGTCTTGGCTCTATCCCTCTCTCTCTCTCTCCTCTCTTCTCTCTCTCACATGGCCTTATCCCTCTCTCCAATCACACTCTCTGTCTCGCTCTCCTGACTGAACATTTAAATTTATACTCACTCACTCACTCACTATTATTACAATGACAAATTAAACATGCAACTCACGTATTGCCCTCTCCCTCTCTCTCTCCCCAACACTTTTATTTTTCTTTCTGTATTTTTCTCTTCCCTCATTTCTTCTCTTCTACCTCTTTTTCTTCCCTCCCTCTAGCTTCTCTCTTCCACAGTTATTATTTTTCTCCTTCTATGTAATTCCTCTCTATCTGTCTCCCCAACATTTTTATTTTTCTCTCCTCTCATTTCTTCTCTTCTACCCCTTTTTCTTCCCTCCCTCTACCTTCTCTCTTCCACAATTATTATTTCTCCTTCTATGTAATTCCTCTCTATCTCTCTCCCCCATCCCCTTCCCTCTTTTCCCCTAAATTTCCCTCCTCATCAGCGCCAAACCCTCCCTCAATATTCCCCTCATTCTTAGTGCCTCCAATTTTTAAGCCTTCATATTTTCTTTTCTTCACTCTTCTTCATCTGTAACAGCCTTCATAATATTTTTACATTGCTTTTTTAACTCTTTCTCTCTCCCTCCCTCTATCTTTCTCTCCTTGCGCCTCTATTTTCTATCTCTCTCTCTTCCTCATCTTTCTCTCTTTCATTCCTTTCTCTCTAGATTTCTGTCTCTCACTTTCCTTTCTCTCTAGGTAGCTCTCTCTCTCTCTCTCTCTCTCACTCTGTTTTCTTTCCATCAAAAAGGAGATTAATGGAATATAAATTCTTCCTTCGTTCTTCGCTACATCTCTCAAGTCCTCCCATCTATTTCTTATGTCTTCCTCCTCCCCCCTCCGTATTTTAATGCTCTCTGGCTCGTCCTCCCATCATTCTATATATAATCTATACTGAAACTTCCTACCGCTCGAATTGGAATAAAAAATAATAATGTATTGAATTAGAATTAAATGCCATTCCGAATAAAAAGGACGTAAAAACAAGGAACCTTTTAAAACGGAATATAAAACAGTTGATAGAAAATTGTTCCATGGGAATATTTTTGTTGATTCTCTCTCTCTCTCTCTCTCTCTCTCTCTCTCTCTCCTTCGCTTTTTATAAATAAAAGAAGGACTTCATAATTTATTCAGGTGTACCTATTATACATAGCAATGGGATCTTATAGAATGAATATGAAATAGTAGGTAAAAAACTGTATCTTTAAGAAGAAAAAGACCAAGATAGAGAAAGAAAGCAAAAAAAAAAAAAAAAAAAAAATAGAGCGAGATAGATACAATCAGAAAAAAAGAAAAGAAAAGAACCATGTAGATATAGGAACGAAAAGAAAAAGAATTGATTTGAATTAAATGTAATTACCTACACAATTTATTTGCAAACATTATTTTGTGTTACCTCATAAACGTGATGTTACAAAAATTCATCAAACCATCCTTGGCAAATTTATACATGGGACTCGAACCACCGACCTCCAGGTCACAAGACCTGAACTATCGGGCTACCGGGGTTATTTAATTTTATTTTATTGAAAAAAAGAAAGTGAAAATAAAATCAATTGATTAATGTAACAATTGATAAAGGCACCCTTAGTTTACATTCATTATATTCCAAGCTTATGCAAAGTTTTGAGTACCAAGATAGATTAGATTGAGAAAGACAGAAAAGGAGAGAAATCTGCAAGGCCTACAATGAAGGATATTTCTAGAATGCAAGAAGAGGTGGTTCGTGATATAAACTTTGTTTTAAAGATTTAAAATTTTCTCATCTTGTGAAAAGTATTAAAATCTGAAACGCTGAAATGGATAAAAAAATTATTCAGTTCTTTCATTTTGAATTTTTGTTGAGGCCTGGTAAACTTTGGTTGAAGTTTTCACCTGGTAAACGTCATTTTAAAAAGAGAATAGAAATGATGGTTAAGATTTTCTTAATTTCATAATAAACAAGTTTAATGAAGAAAAAAAAACTGAAGTTGAAATATGATTTTCTTGTGATGAAGCACAAGGCCTCTTGACAATTTTCTGAAAGATTCTCTTTTACCTACTTTTCGAATTATTTTACGTTATTTTCTTTAGACTCTGGTAATGCCGCCACAGGTCGTTTCTCACACAAGTAGCTACACATTTTTCCTCACGAGGTATGAGCAGACCCCGGATATCCAAAGTACTGAGTAGAAATATTTTTCTACTCAGCTGGGATTCGAACCCAGGTCACCGTGCGTGCAATCCTAGTGCGTGACACCAGTCGGCCAATGTGACTACTGAAAAAAAGTCCTCAACCTACTTAACAATAGAACAGTTAGCGATTCGACGCAAACGAGCTACTTAACATCGATAGAATGAGGTAGCCTAACTGGCAAAAACGTGAGATACTAGATCTCAAAACTGACTCAGTAGCTTGATCGATAAGGCGGCGGACTTGTAACTAGGAAGTCGGTGGTTCAAGTCCGGTTTCAGCGTTGATTTAGTAAGCAACAAAGAGTAGCGTTGATTTAGTAAAGCAACAAAGAGTAGTTGTGATATCACGAAAGGCAAATATGATAACACATAACACAAATATGATAACTTCTTTTTTACTAGAGCTCAAAGTATTTTTTAGATAACAATTATCTCTTGCCTAAGTGAAGCCACCCGGGAATATTCTGCAGGCTCCAGGACTATGCCACACTAATAAGGACACGCTTCCACAGAGGAGGGAATTTCATAACCGTATCTCAAGATACATGCATATCTTGTACAGGGTCATCGGAAAAGCCTCTCTGGCGTAACGGTTAGGACTACTGCCGTAGTCCAGAGATCCCGAGTTCGTACCCCGGTTGGACCAGAATTTTCACACAGAAAATTCTGTTTCCTAGTGCGCGATGTAGGAAGGTATCTGTGCCTGTCGCATGGACACGGAGTTATTACTATCGGAAAAGCCAACCTACGTGGAAACGCTGTGACTAATGGTTTGCGTCAACGACCTCAGTAGCCTGATCAATAAGGCAACTGACTCGTAACCTGGAGGTCGCGGGTTCGACCCCAAGCACAGGGAATTTTTCTTGTTGTTGGACTTTGGCATTATACAATGGACCTATCATTAAGTAGAAAAATCTGTTGTCCCACCATTGTGAACAATTGAACATTAACAATTTCGAGTAATTGTGATATGAATCTTGTGATCAAACCAATTTAATGTACTAGTTAACCTGTAGCACTGATGTATCTATGTGATCAAACCAAATGTACTAGTTACCTATAGTACTGGTTGTATCCATTTGGGTGCAGAAATAGTTCATTTCTCAAGTGGAGGGCGAGCAAAATATTTCAACGAAAAAATAAGTTTTCCAACGAGAAAATGAGTGACTACCCGATGCTTCACGACCGTTAGATTTGAAATCTTCATAATAATAATGGCGAGGGGATCGAACCCGGGACTTTGCGCATGGCAAGCGAGTGCTTAACCACTGAGCTAATCGCGCGGAACTGTCGGTATCAAGGTGGCATGCCATCTCCGCTGGTATCAGGAGGATTTCGTAGCACCCTGTATTTCTATACACATAACGAACAATAGACAGATAGACATAGCTGCTCCTGCATATTATACTCTCTAAGGAATGATAAACGTTTTAATAACATCTCCGCCACGCGCATAGATAAAATCCTTCACTAGCTCCAAGACTATTGCCTCCTCCTCCTCCTCCCCCTCCCTCTTCCTCCTCCTTATCATCTTTACTATCATTATTATTATTATTACTATAGACCTTAAAGTACTTCGACAGAGACCGAAAACAGCACCAAACAAGAATAGCCTAGTGTGAAAGTTCAAATTTTTCCATAGAATAGGTGAGTGAGATCGAAATAAAAGTTTTCCACCTCGGTTTGACGAGCAAAACCCTGGATTTACTTCACTAGCGCTAATTTGACGAATCCTTTTGGATAGTTTACGTTCCCAATCCCCGGTTTCGTGTTTTTAGGTGTTTTTCAAGATCCGTAGAACCGATCAAAAACTGTTACC